>JAJJMC010031495.1:416930-472824 GCA_023531435.1 Papaver californicum
TCAGCATAAATTATCATCACTGTGGGGCATCAAAAACTTGGTATGGGATTCCCGGTGATGCTGCTCCTGATTTTGAAAAGGTTGTTCGTGAACATGTCTACACTCAGGATATTCTATCCACTGATGGGGAAAATGGTGCCTTCGATGAACTTTTGGGTAAAACTACTATATTTCCTCCAAACATTTTGCTAGAACACAATGTTCCTGTGTATAAAGCTGTACAAAAGCCTGGGGAGTTTGTTATCACCTTTCCACGGGCATATCATGCAGGGTTTAGTCATGGTATGCACTTGTTATATTTCCTATAGTCATTTTGAGGTCTTTATTTAACGAAAAAGGGATTTGTATTCATTTTTAAAATTGAATTTCTGCAAATTCAGGTTTCAACTGTGGTGAGGCAGTAAACTTTGCAATCGGTTATTGGTTCCCACTTGGGGCTGTGGCTAGCCGACGTTATGCACTTCTTAATAGAGCTCCTCTTCTTCCTCACGAGGAACTTCTTTGTAAAGAAGCAATGCTTCTTTGTAGGTCTTCATCTGTAACAGCTGATGTCCAGCACGGAGAGTATTCGAAATTGGATTCTAACCGGTGCCTTAAGGTTTCATTTGTGCATCTAATGAGATTCCAGCATCGTGCTCGCTGGTCATTAATGAAGCAAAGAGCTTGTTCAAGTGTTTCTTTGAAGTCTCGTGGTACGGTTCTCTGCGGCATTTGCAAACGAGATTGCTATGTAGCATCCATTCAGTGCAACTGTTCTCCACAACCGATCTGCCTCCTTCATGGTACACATATCTTCTACTCTCTTATAAATTCACCATTTAGAAGATTGTTTGGCTGTCAGGATGTGTGATTTTTTATTTTATTTTGGTGGGTGTATACTGCTTTGCCACAATTCCCAATTAAACCTCCTGAGTGTGTTGTATGAGATGAGCTGAGCCAAGGGCAGATATTTGCTAGGATTGACAATACGATCAGGATTCATCTTTGCCTAATACCAGCAGCACAGCACTTACTAAGGTGTTATAGAGGCACTTACGACAGGGTAAATGAATCCTTTTATGCCAGAAACAATTTAGTTTGATCATTTGTTTCTGTTTTGGTTTAATGCAGGAAGTGAATCAGTTTGCCCATGTGGCAGCAGTCGTGATCTTTATGTCAGCGAAGACCTTAATGAAATGGAAGCTCTGGCTCAGAAATTTGAGAAGGAAGATGGAATTTTGGATGAGGTTCAACAGCAACTAAAATCTGGAAGTGATCTGTGTTTGCAGTCAAAGTTATTTCCAGGCCCTGATCAGTCCGGCTATGTTCCGTACTGTGATATAAGATTTGAGCAGAATCTCCAAGCTAGAACGGCTACAATGTGTCACATGCGAGATTTGAATAGTGATCCTGATTTCTTGCCCGTGTCAAGAAACAGTGAAGTGTATATTAAAACCGAACCTTCTCTTGCATCTGCAGCGTCAACACTATGTTCATTTCTAGAGCCCAAGGTAAGCTCTTTTCATGAAATTGGTCTTCTGTTCCTCGAGGCCTTGAACTTTGGAGTTAATCTTGTTTCAAATTTTCTCTAACAGGCTGTTCCAACCAAGGGTTCTGAGGAAGTACCACTTAGTGCATGTAAACCTTCCCAATATTCTCCATTATCTGACAAATCTTTGAGTAATATCAGAGACAGTTCTCGGGGATTTCATATCTCACCCATTGTTGATCAATATGATGATGATTCTGATACAGAGATATTCAGAGTAAAACGTAGATCTTCCATGAAAATGGAGCAAAGGTCTGTAAATGATATGGACTTGAAGTTTTCTGAGCAACAGGTAGTTTTTTTTTAAATATTTGTATTTAGTATTACAATGAGTAAAAGTGACTTCCAGCATTGGTATGGTCCTTACTTTCATCCTTGTCTCAAGGCAGCCCATTTTACTGAGAAAAGATCCAGAAACTGAAATCTGGTTTATGTTGTGAACTTCGATTTGAACTTAAACGCAATCGGGATCTAGAAACAGTGTGCAAACTGAAAACTGAAATCTGGTTTTTGTTTTACCTCCGGGATTGCTTACAGCTTTACTTGCATGTAAGATTTTAGCATATAGCTTGACAAACTCTTTATTTTCTCTTATCAGAGGCTTAAAAGGCTAAAGAAGCTCAATCCAGAAGGGAGCAATGAGCAGATACAATCCTCTGACTGTAACAGTACCAAGAAAATGGACCGGCATTTTATAACCATTTCTAATACGAAAGAAGCATCTGTTTCGGCTTCAATGTACAGGATCAACTTAGGGAATGCAATTACATCAGGCACCAAATTCATAGCTTCTAACAAGGATGACAGTTCACGAGCAAGAGAAATCAGCAGAAAATCTAACTTCCATATGAATAGAGGAAAGACTGAGACAGAACCATCATTTGTCGATATTGAGCCAAAGCGGCTTAAAGTTAAAGGCCCATCATATTACTTAAGCAGCAGTGAGCAGCCTGGGCTGAACAGTAGTAGAAATTGGGGAACTGATAGAAACGTGGACTGAACAATGAGGATCCTTCGCTCAAGGATGTATATCCTCTGCCTGTCTTCGCTATTAACTCCATTCTTAACTCAATGTAGGGGTAACAATTTTTTTAGGGGAAAGCTGAATTTGACAGTGAGAGCATACAACAACTGTTAACAAAGGCGGGTTTTTTAGAGAAAATAACCTATTCTTCTCATGCTTTGATTAGGAGGCATCTATCACTTAGGATTCTTCTGTTCTCCGGCTGATGGCGGTTTTTTTCTCTCATTGGGCTATGGCAACTTGTTTGCACAGAATATTTAGGAGTTGTTGGGTAGTGGTGAGAAATGTGAATGTGTAAATTGGTTTGGTTGATTGATCAATCTCAAATTCTTGTGAGATGAGTGTGAGGCTATTCCCTACACAGATCTCTCAGTTTACGTCAAGTCTCCTGCTATATTTCCCCTCTCAATTTCTTTATTCTTTATAACAATGGGTAACACATCATTTGTACCTCCGAACTGATTTAATTAAAAATCGAAGAATTTAGTTTATTATTCCGCTGTTGTGTTTTTTTTGCTCTGCTTGTCTCAAACCTCTTGTACATGACCAGTCCATTGCTTTCAAAACAAAAAAGCATCAAGGTTCTTGTAAAAGACCAGTCCATTGCTTTCTCAACGAAAAAGCATCCAAGGTTCTTTTACGTTCTTGATCCAGCAACTATTGGGAGTGCTGTCACAGTTGTTTAGCTGATCCAACTACTTGATAACTTATCAAAATTAGATTCAGGATTGTTGATTTGGCAGTGATTTCCGTGAGTGGGGTTGCAACAATGGCCTGATTTTCGATCATATTACCAGTGATGTGTAGAACATCAATCTGAATCTTAGTAACCTTACTTTTACAGGTGATTTTCATTTTTTGGATAACTGATTTTGACCTGCGAATTAAGTCGGACCTAGCTAAAAATTTCAAATCGCCACCATAAAACTGCACCATAAGGCTCTTTTTTTTTAATGAAATTTTTTATAATAAAGGCTAGCCGGAGTGGCATACTCATAGAGGGTTGCTCTAGGTAGAAACATTCCCCCATTGATTACCCCTATCAGTTTACCTAGATTTGAAACGTACATAATGAGGTTTTTACATGAAAAGAAAAATAAAACCACCGATATCCCTAAAAGAAGAGACATGATACGGTGTTGGATACGTATATATTGCCTAATACAGTAAATATGATACGGGAAACCTGAGGTATTCAGTGTGGAAACGCCTCACAGATGCTCTAAGTTTTTCGCTGGCGCGAGATGGTTTTCTAAAATCCGAAATTTGAAATCTTCACTGGCTTGTCGTAGAACTTCTGCATGAACGCCTGCCGCATCTCGTCCCATGAGCGGATATCTTTCAAAAAAATGTACCAAGTGAATGCGTCCCCTGTTAGAGACTTCCCAAACTCACGGAGGAACGCGTTCTTGTCTTGCGCATACTCATTCAACAACATGATGAAATGATGTATATGCTCTGTCGCACTGTTGCTCCCATCGAACAATTTGAACTTGGGAGTCATTGTACTTTGTTGGCGTTGGGCGAGCCATTATTTCAAGCGGAAAAGGAGAAGTCATTACGTAGGTATTGGACTGCGCCTCTAGTCCGTATCTCTCTTCTAAGTACTTGGTGAACTTTCTATCCAACAGTGCAGCTCGCGCTTGCTCTTCTGTCATCTGTTGAAGTTCCGAAAGATTACCTTGCGACCTTCTTTGAGGGTTTCACTGGTATGAATGCAATCCGCCACCCCATATCTGAAACCGATAAGGTAACTTTTGCCTTTCGCCTTCCATTTTACCCTGATTCCGAAACTGATTCAAATCCAAACGACATCCTGGTTGAGTTTCCCCTTTTGGCGGTGGGTCCAACTCCCTCAGTCTTGCCAATAGGGTTTGTGTTGTTGTTCGTGTTCACCAATGTCAAATAATGATTGCGCAACTTCGTTGAGCGGCCCGAACACGCGCTGTTGAACATGATGAGCGGGGTATCCTTGATCCATGTGGCGTGAACCTCTGTTCTAATTTTATGAGCAAATCTCTAGTGAAGTTGCCAAAATGTAATATTGTCAAATTAAGGTACGAGATATGCTCCAGAAAGTAGTGCAATTGACCTCTGAGCTTGTGAGGAATAAACATGTTCTATTTATTAGAGTTTTTCATCCATAGAATGATAAACACGTGTACTTTCTATCTTTTTATGCAAGCTTACATACTTTACTCGTACACGTGTATCTGAAGAGAAATGTATTTAGTGTCAGACCTCCCACGTTTAAGGGGGAAACCCTTTTAATCATTATCAACCATACCTGGAGTAGTTAGTCTTGCGGGTCTCGACCGAGACATCTAACTCCACCGGCATCAATCCAATGAATCCGGTGTCAAGCCCATACGAGCCATCGGTTATACAGTGCAAAGTGAATTTTGTCCTTCAGTAATTTTGGGGTTGATAGGCTCTAATTGTAGTATGTATGGTCAGGTTTAGGTATGTGTATGGGTTATGTGTCTTTAACAGTTATGTTGGTTATGGATAGGATGGTACGGTTATTATAAACACCCTATATATGTATGTAAACATGTAAGAGGATTAGGAATGAAATGGTATGCGTCTCTTGTCTGTAATCTCCTCCCTGATTCTATGGCATTCTTCCTATTCCTAGTCTGTTTTCATCCCTTCTCTTCTGACATTTCTTCTCATTTCACTATTAAGTTTGATTGATAAGTTTGGGGCTTATCAGGGGTATCTACAACCCACTAGATCTGTTGGGCTCAAACTTAAGCAGCTGAGCATTCTCGGTAAGTTCACTAAGATGTTCCTTCGGTCTCCTTACATTATCAAATTTAGATTGCCCCTAAATAAGGAGTAGTTAATTGGTTCAATAACCCATAGATTAGTTTTTATGGGTGTATAAGACATCTAAAACAAAATACTTTTGTAATACCCATACTTTTCAAATATACTTTTAAAATATCTTTTTGGGCATTCTACCCAGATTTTATACCCCACAACAAATGAAAGTTACTAAATTACCCTTCAAAAATTTGGGTTTATAAAGAAAAATTATGAAACAAGTTTCATCCTGTTTCTTCGGACGGTATCATGTTTCTTCCAATTTTTTTTCCAGTTTTCATAAACGAAACAGGGGTTTAAGTTTCTGATTTGATCAACACTTCATCAACACTTCAAATCGTGGTGAAGAAATGCTGTGTAGTCGAAGATTAAAGGATACTTACTTTCTAAATCTGATTAACACTTCAAATCAGTAAGTTTTCAATTTCAATTCATCTGGGTTTTATCCTGATTTTGATTCATAGATTCAATCTGTTTGTGTTTGATTCTAAGATGAACACACAACGTTTATTCTTTTGGTTCAGTATGATTTGAAGTTCATTAGTTATTTTGGTTATATAATTTGATTGTCAATTTTTGGGTTTTTGTCGATGATTTTTCTAGGGTTAGTAATAATCTATTTTTTATGATTAAAAACTTCAACAATTTTGTTTCAATTCATCAATTATGAAATGGGAACCAGTTAATTGTTAATATAAAACCAATTTCATGATTACCATAAATGATTTTGTTTAACTTATTTCTATGTGAACTGATTTTAATTTTCCCTATATAACTCATCATGTTTTTAGGTTTTTGATCTATTTTGGTATTCAATTTGATGAGCAATCAACTTGTAGTGTTTTTTGTAAACTGATTTCAACTGATTTCGATTGATGTTTGTGAACAAATTTTTGTTTCATTATTTAAAGCAGGATGAATTCAGTTTCATCTTGTGTTTCACATCCTGTGTTGTTGTGACGCCTCAAACTATTTTTCTCGGTTTTAGTTAAAGCCGATGTTGTACCAAATGGGTTATCCCTTAGTAGTGCTTATATGCACAACTAGTAAATGCCATGGAGGCATAAAATTCAAGCATGTGCTACACGTGTCATTGAATGAGCTAGCTAGGGGCTTTTCAATAAATTGCATGGAGACAGAAAAATTTCGGGTCTCTTTTTCTTCTTCAACGGAGAGAGGGCTCGATTTCCCCTTTTCTTCTTCTCCCTTTTCTTTTGAAGTATCTCCGGTGATGGTTGCATGTTGTTGATCTCCAATTCTGAAGTTATGGTGGCAGTAAAGAAAACACAAGGTAGAGATTGAAAAGGGGTTCATGGTTTCATCCGAGAAGCAAGTTGGGAAGAAAAAGGGTTCTTATGAAATTTGGGGTTTTTCCCCAAATCTGTTGGTAATGTCTATTTCATGCTAAATTCTTGTATGGGTTTGTGGAGTTTTATCCAATTCATGTTGCATTGAAGAGATTAGCTCATTTCCTTTTTCTTTTCACTTGTAAACCCTAATTAGTCTGTTTTTGTTTTATTGATAGCGTTAGATCCAGTGGTTGGATTGTGATAAAAGTTTAGTATGTTATGCTTAATTATGTGATAGATGTTATATAAAAATTTCATGAGGATCATGTCCTGTTTACTACTTCAAAGATTGTTTGATCCATGACTGCCTTCAGCAGGATTAAAACCCTGGACACTCAGCTGTTCATATAATTTCTCACTATATGTTTATCATATTAAGCTGAAATTTTAGTATGATATTATATACATGTAGGTAACCTACTGCAGAAATTTCATGAAGTTCTGATCATTTTAGGTACCTCAAATCATAAGAGAATCGTGACTGAATTCTGTGTGTTGATGTTGAAATCAGTCATGTTGTAATGTGTATAATTCTGTAATAAACCGTTGGAATCAGCTTATTTTTTTCTATGTAGTGTGAAATTGAGTCTTAAAGATATTGTAGAAATTTCAGGAAAACCAGGTGCCGTTTACTACTGAAAATCTTGGACACATTGTGACTGCATTCTGAAAACATAAATTATGTATCGCTGTGGGATGTTGATTATGTTGTAGTTAGTTCAAATGTGATACCAGGATTGTTGGGTACCTTGTTAGATTTGAAATGAAGGGGAAGATCTATATGAGGACCTAAAACAAACATCGGAAAGACACTTCTTGCAAACGCTAGATTTGCACATCAACTGTTTTTCGAAAGTCCTGAAAGAGGAGAAAAGGGGGTAAGATCCCTCATTGGTTTCTTTAAGTATTTCAGTAATGGTATGGGTGGCTATGAAATAGAATTGTTAAGTTTGCCACGAACTACTCGTAAGCTTGCTGACTTTGTATCTAAATTGATTTTAGAATTTAGGTTTGTTTTATGGACTTCGATGTTCATTTTATTACTTGGTGTAGAGAAATGATGTGGGACGTAGAAAGTTGGAGTCCTCTTTCCTTTAGTTGTCTATGTGTTACATAAATTGAAAATGCATTTTAGTTTCTATCTGTCTGTGCACTAAGTGAAATGACAAAAGATTGGATAATGGTTAGATATCATTGATTGACCAAGTTTCCAGGATGTCCATAGAATTTATTAAGTGTTGTGGCATATATAGATCGAAATGGTAACATGTATACTAGTAGAAGTCATGGATTTTGTAAATGGAACTGAACTTCTCTTAGTATTTTACTTGTTGCTGTAGCTACCATTCTATTTATACGAATATATTTGAATGCCATCGCCGTACTGAATCCGAGTGTTTTGAGCATTTCAATCTCTGCGTTATGTTGCATATTTTTAAGTTTTGGAACGTTATATACGCTATGGATTTTGTGTTCATATGTCTAGTGCAAAATTATTCATACGTCTGCGAATGACGAAATCTTGTATTATTGTGCATAATGGTTTATATGTAAGAAAGGCTTAAGAATTGGTATAAATGATGCTACAAAATGAGAATAAAATATAGTCCTTGTATATAGAGAAAGAGGTGAGCGAAAAATAGGATTTTTCTGTTTAAATCATGTGATAATTTGAATGGATATGCAAATGTGCATCCTTAATTGTAAGTTAACATAATGGCTTAGATGTATATGCATAATTGCATATGTAGCGGAAATACTATTTAAAGACTTTAATTTAGTGAAGAAAATTGTTGATATGTTTTCATTTTGTTTGTGGCCAAACTCAAATATCTTGAAATAATATGGTTTGGCTAATGGTGATGCAGTCCCCAATATGAGCGTGGTTGGGTTTCCTCTTAAAATGTGAGTAAGTTAGTGTTACTGGTTAAAAGGTTGAATTTGCTCGCATTACAGGCACATACGTACTTTGGACTATTTGTTATGTATTCATATTTCCGTAAGATATTTTATAAATGCATTTCTATTTCTAGGCGTGTATATGTGCTGTAGTAATCGTTACGTTATTGGTTAAATTGAAATGGATATCTTCAACTGTTCAAATATTAAGCATATACAGTGATAAGAATTTCAATGTGGAGTGGTAAAACATTCTCTAGATTTGTCACGTTTCCCGTGTTGAGTAGTAGCGATCGACTTGATGTTTGGTAGGTATCATAAGCTAGCAGTTTGCTTTCTTTTAGTTCGTTTGAATCTGGGCTAGTTATTGATGTGTCGCCATCTGCGTTAGTCTACTGATTAAGATTATTAATAGTCACAGTAATTTAACTATTGCCTACGGTATTTGTATTAATACATATTCTGATATTTACAGTTCCATACTTGCAGTTCCCGTGGCAGGTACAATTACTTACAGTTCAAACGGAAACATATTCTGGTATTTGTATTGTTGATTTTAAGTTGCAGGAACAGGTACAAATATAGATGATGGTATTTTGTTCATCAATGGATAGTTGCCAAGGTGATTGTTGGTGATGGGATGTGCTAGGGATAGTTATTGTTATGCAACTCATACTATCCATATTATCTAACTTACTGCTACATCTAGAGATAGTTACTGTCTTGGGTAAGCAGTTCATACTATCTTAGAGATTGTTGCTGCTACGACAAGCAGTTCATACAATTCATACTAGCTAAACCAAAGAAGGATGAACTAAGGTCATGCTTGATCCCTTCGAGCAACGGAGAGGGTACGTAGGCAGACGCTATGCGGTTCAACATAACTGCTTAAGGTTGTTCATATCGTCGGGAAAGGTTTGGTTGCTTCTTGGCAGTTCATACCATCCATTCGGAGATGATTATAACCTTGACAGTAAGAGGTAGTTGTAGTACTGGCTGTTCATACTACCTTGAGAGATGATTACAAATTCTTCGAGGATGTTCATATCATCTAATGAGAAATGAAGGGTGATTGTTGGATGCCAATTCATATCATCTGTCTGATATATGTGATAGAGATGATTATTACCATTCCAGGTAATTCATATCATCTGAGAAGGGATGGTTATTGCCTATAGTGGAAGTTCATATCATCCATCTAGAAATGATTACTAACTCTTTGAGTAGTTCATATCATTTGAAAAAAATAGTCGTTTGAGCTTGACATAGTACTGTGAGTTGTCAGGCCCAACTGGGACTCCCATCTACGGATGGCTACGGATGGCAACTGGTCATTCCTCAGGCCCAACTGGGGCTCCCATCTACGGATGACTACGGATGGCAACTGGCTATTCCTCAGGCCCAACTGGGGTTCCCATCTACGGATGGCTACGGATGGCAACTGGCCATTCCTCAGGCCCAACTGGGGATCCCATCTACGGATGGCTACGGATGGAAACTGGCCATTCCTCAAGCCCATTTAAAATCAATGCTTGCTAGCTTATAAAGCAATTTGAGTTAAATCGATGAACATTTGCTTAGTAAGATCGAATTGGTTTGAAAAATTTAAAGTACGGTTTCTCGAGTGGCGTATTGGGAAGTTGGAGTTGGCCTAATGGGCCGAAACCCGACCCATTGGAAGCAAAAAATTTCCGGTCTGTCACAGTTGTCATCCTGTGTTGCTGTTTTAGAAAATCTGTTGAATACTTTATATTGAATATTGTTGTCATTGAGAACATATTATTGTTGATATTTTTGTTGTAGATGGATCCCAATTACCAATTTTTTTGTGTTGTTATGTACTCTACGGACTCGTGTTCATACAAGGTTAGTATGACGTCAACGATCGATGAATTGAAGTTGTATGTATGTTCGTGTTGGAAAAAGATGTCACCAGCATCAATTCAATTTATATTTGATGGTGGTGAGGGACAGAAAATGGTTGTTGATAGTGATTTTAATCTTCAGTCGGTGATATCATTTTGTTATGTTAAGAGTTTGAGTTTGTTGGAGCTTGAACTTGGGTTTGTCCGTGAAGAACCTTTGATGATGGAGTTGTTGTTAGCTGAAGAAGCAAGCCAACAACTGTCCATTATTCCTACTTCTCATCATGGTTGTCGTCCCAACAACGAGCGTGCATTTAATGGAAAACTTGCGATCAAAAAAACTTGTAAATGGGATGAATGGGAATTCATTATAAAAGGTGTCGGCCAAGAGTTTTTGGGAGGACGAGAAGAAGCTCGGGTTGTTGTTCAAAAGTATAATCATTATTTTGGTCGTAAAATTAAGGTTCTTAAGAGTGATGATACACGATATACGTTTGAGTGCTTTTATAAGGAGGAATATCAATGCAAATGGAGGTTTCATGCATCGACGAAGACTTCAAGTTTGAAGAAGCACTTTATCCTTCGGGACTATAATGGAGAGCATACATGTTGTGCCGGTTATAAAGATGAAACCAATAGTGTTCCCATTACACGTGAGTTAGTTAAGGATTTGGTAATTGACCAACTCAAACAAAATCCAAACAAGAAACCACGTGATATTATGGCTGATTTGAAGAGTGATTATGAGTTAACATTGAGTTACGATCAAGCGTATGCTGGAAAAGAAGTATGTTTGAAGGAGTTATATGCTGATGATACCAAGGGATACACTGATTTGGTATGGTGGTGTGATGCTGTGAAGAGAACAAATGAAGGAAGTCGAGATGATTTAGTCTTGGAAGGAAACTAATTCAAGAGTTTGTTCTTAGCTTTTGAGGCTTGCATATTTGGCTTCAAATTTTATCGTCCGGTGTTGTTCTTAGATGAAACTTTTTTTGACGGGAAAGTTTAGGGGATGACTTATGGCGGCTACTGGGAAAATCACCATGACTTTTAAATTTTTTACAGTATGCAACCAGTTACATCTTGTGTTTATCACCCTGACTTTTTCCGCTTAATGAGTTTTTTTGTGTGTGTTTTTTTTGTAAGAATCTTCCCTTTAGAATATGGTATTGTTTCAAGCGAGGATGTCGACAAATGGCGTTGGTTCTTGGAGAAGCTAGAGTCTATTTTGGGTCCTTGCCCATTAACTTTCATTTCGGATCGTCACGATGGTTTGGTCTTCAGTATTCCCGTTGTATTTCCTACTTCTCATCATGGTTACTATTATCATCACTTGAAAAACAATGTCCGTACTCAGATTAAGAAGAAGAAAGAATAATATGGTATTGCAATGGACTTGTTCACTCAATTTTTTTATTCTTCAACTCTTGAAGGTTTTCATGAGGGTATGAATAAGTTGAAGGAAATGGGATGCGAAGGTCTTCACCGCTACTTGAGTGCTCTTCCCGTGGATAATTGGTCCACAACATATTGTAAAGGATGTCGATAAGGAGACATGTGTTCAAATGTCGTAGAATCCTTTAATGCTTAGATTAGGGAGGCGAAAAGTATGCATATTGCAACATTAGTCGACCATATTCGAGTTAAGATAATGGTGCAGATGAGTTCAAGGAAGGTTGAAGGTTCAAAGTATTCTGGATATTTGTGTCCCAATGTTGAGAAAGAAGTTGAGAAGTCAATTCGTGCCGGCAGTACTTGGAGAATAACCAAGTCTGGTGAACTTGAGTTTGAAGTACACTCCTTCGATCATACTCATGCTGTTAATCTTAGCAAGTGGTACTGGAGCTGTAACCGTTGGTTTACTGATCAGTTCTCTTGTGCTCACGCTATCGTGTGTATGGCTTCAGCAAAGCTTTGCGTCTATGATTTTATTAATCCTTTTTTCAGTATTGGGTTCTTCCAGGTTGTATATGATCATTCAATCAAACCAATTCCAAATCATGACAAACCTTCAACTGTTGCTGAATAAAAACTTATCCACCCACCAGATGTTGCTCGCAAAGTAGGAAGACCAAAGAAAAAGAGGATTTCTAACACCGGTTCGGGTTTCACGAGATTTATTACGTGCGGTAATTGTCATACAAAAACAAGGCATAACAAGACGACTTGTCCTCATCCTCCCGCCAAAAAGCAGCGCCTTATTCTCTTTCCTTAATAGCATCTTCTTCCACTAATTCTTCTGGACAATTTATGATTCTTGGTCTTATTCGTTCTCTGCAACTTCTTGTTGCATATTAGACTCATTCTTTTTTACAATTAGTATTTGTTTGGACAAATCTATTTTTATCATTGTTTGGGATTTTTATATAATGTTTGAACAATTACAGTGACTAGTTTATCTTAATGTCTTTTTTGGGCTGTTCAATTGTAGATGCTCTTCAATTCAGGTACAACACAAATTAAACCTTGAATGAATTCATGAACAACACAGATTAAACCTGGATGAAACATGTTTCATCCTGTATAATCTTAAAAAAATAGATTTTTTGCTTGGATGAAACTGGTTTCATCCTGCATTCTGACAGAAAAACCATGCGCTTGACAAAAATGTTATTTTGCTTGGACGAAACCAGTTTCATCTTGCATATTCTGAAAAAATTACTTAAAATTATCAATAAATAACAATTCAAGTAAATGTTTTCATATTAATTGATCTGCAATTAGGATATATACATTCATAGATGAAATCCAAGGTTCATAATAATTGATCTGCATCTAAACTACATTAATAGCATTTTACATAAAAAACTAGAATCAAACTTCTTTACGATCTTTAGACGAAACCAGATTCTTTACAAAACCGTCTTAGTTCTCTTCCAACTTCCAACAACTTCTTTCATCACTGAGTATTTCATATACGAGGTCTACTCGCTTTATGCTCATCTTTTCCCTTAGAGTTTCTTCATCTTCAAAAGCGATACCATCTTTCATCGCCCACTCCATGAAGTAGATAACATACATTCCAGAGTCAGGACTACAAAACCAAGTCTTTCATTTAGTTTTGTGTTTAATAAGTGAAAAAAATGTACAACAAAAAATTGCCATATGACCTACCTTTTGCCCTGTTGTGGAAAGTTCTCTACGGTAGTGAATTCGGTATCATCCATGTTTTTATCATAAAGTTTGTTAAGAACTTGGTTCACTCTTGTTATCATTACTTTTACATCTTCCAGAAAACCATTTTTTGTAGTACCGAGAAGAGAATTGTAGTGTGTCCAAGAAACGTCATGGAAGTCAAATTGAAGCAAGGTAAAATGGTCTTTATATTCAGGCATCGATGCAACTTCACAGTGGTGGTTCATCGGGATCAACAAGTAATGGAAATCGTTGATGTTAGCATTCTGTAATTTTTGCAATTCATTATATATCAACTTTGTAGCCATTTTTTCATCTTCCATGGAGACGTAAAACTGAAAACAAATTAAGTGCACTATTTAATTCAATCATTTTTACCAAAAAAATTAATGAAAAAATAATAAAGAAAAGGAATCAAATGTTTTTGTGTGTTACCCATGCAAGTGTGCTCAGAAACGCGGTCATAATGAATCCATCACACTTAATGTTAGGTTGAAATAGTTCTCTCCATTTCATAATCTTGAACTCGATAATACTGTTTGGCACAGAATGATTTAACATCATTTCTTGGATGTATTCACCCATAATAGAGATTGCAAACTCACCACCTCTATTGTAATTCCAAATGCAATCTCTGCATTATTGATCATTCATATAGTTACAACAGTTAAAAAACAGGATGAAACTGGTTTCATCCAAGTTAACAGTTTTGGTATAAATAGGATGAAACCAGTTTCATCCAGGCATAAAAAAAACCATAATAAAATGAATCCAGTTTCATCCTAAAACAATAATGCAAAAACAAATTAGCAAAACAAAAAACAGTTGCGCGTACCTTAAATTTTCAGATTTTTAGAACTCTTTGATTAACTTTTCTTCGGTTGCTTTGTTTTCACTCAAGTAATTTTTCCACAACTTGTTATTCTTATCTAACTTCTTCAACTTATCACTCTTTTTCTTCTTTTCATCCCTCCTAACATAATCTGAACCAATGTTTTTCCTCTTTCTTTATACTGATACACATCCTTCACGTTTCTCTCAATCGACCCAAGTTCAGTCATAAATGCTAAAGGTTGTGCTTCAATAACTACATCTGTGTTTGCATCTTCGGGAACTTTATTGGGTGCATCAACGATTTGAGGAACATCACCTTCTACATCTCTGTTCATATCTTGAGTGATTTTAAGATTGAATAAATATGGAGGTGGTGTATGAACAATAATCTGAAGAGAAGGTGAAGCTTGTGGAGTTTTTGATTGTGACTTGTGTTGTCCTTTCAATACTTCCACTTCATTTCGCAAGTCTAAGATTATCTTATCCTTAGCCTCTAATTCAACCTTCAAGATAGAGATAATCTTATCTTTCTCTTCTAATTCATTCTTCAAGTTGGAGATTTTTTCTTCATGGTTATTTTCTGCCTCATTAAGCAAACATAATTGTTTTTCCTCTTCAGTCCAACTACCAACAAAGTCAATCATCTGCAACCATGTAGACAACATGTTTTCATTTTTAGATTGAAGATGCATCTGGTTTCATCCAGTGCTTACACAGGATGTAACTAGTTTCATCTAGTGATTACAAAAATATTACACAAGATGTAACTAGTTTCATCTAGTGATTACAGAAATATTATGGCTTTATATTATAAATTTACCTGATCTTTTGAAAGATTTTTCAGCATCGCCTCGACATCAGAAGACATTTGATATATGTTCCATCTTGCAAACCTAGGTAAGTTATCACTCTTGTATTTCTTTTTAATACCTTTAATATGTTCAAACATCCAGTACTTCAACAAAAAAAGAACAAGATGAATCTGTTTAGTTTTATGCTTGTTGTGTTGAAGATAACGAATGTTAAAAAATAAAATAAAAAATCATAAAAACTCACCAAGAGATAGAAGCTACAACCATTTACGGAGTAAGGTATCTTATGTACTTCCGCAATGCTTTCCATTAGATGCTCATGGATGAGATCCGGCGATGAGATTCTATTGGTGGTATCAATTGACTTCACACAGTTTAAGTACTTGTAATTGATATACATACCACCAGTGTTTGTGAAAAAATTTGTACAAAAAATGTACAACAACAAAAGGATCACCAACTCTTCTTCTTTGCCTTCTTCTTTGATAACAGCCTTGATTCCTTTAACAATGTCATTTTTCTCCAATTTGTCTCCACTTTTTTGTGCATCCTCCTTCTTGAAGTACTTTATGTAAAATTCAGAAGTTTTCAGACTAGGGTCCTCCTTTGGCCCATAAAGTTCCTTATCTTCTTCACACATACGTATTCTCTTCATTGCAAAGGTAACAACAAGTGAGTTAGGATCCGTCTTCAAAATTCGATCACCAATCTTGAATGAGTTGTTTGATTCATAACTCATTATGATGTATTCTAATGCCTTTGGAGCTTTGCTACATTCAACCTTGCCCATTTTTCCTTCTTTGATCACATTCAGAAAACTCCAAAACTCAATCTTCCTTAATTCATCCTCTTGTTTCTCTGTGATTTCCAATGAACCCATTAAATCCACTATTGGTTTCATACTTGACCGAAAGGTTTTCTCCCCTTCCTTTCTTTCCAAATGATCTTCTTCATTACTTTCGCCAACCACATTTACATCATTCTTTTCTTGGTTCTTAATTCACCTTTACTCTTGATTTGGATTCCTACAAGAAGATGAAACCAGTTACATCCTATTAAAAATAAATTTATATCTAATATTAAAACTGGATGAAACTAGTTTTATCCTAGGTTAAACCTGCTGAAACTGCAGATTAAACCTGGATGAAACTGGTTTCATCCTAGTTTATCCAAACAATAATTCACCACCATTAACTCAACAAATATGATCAATAACAATTTAAACATAAAGAAATCAGAAAGTGGTACCTTTAGTTGAGGGGGCAATTGTGTCCTACCAATTTAGCCAAACTGTTAAAAAAAAACAACAACTAGTTATTAGTTCGAGTTATAATCTATTAAGAGGATGCAACTGGGTTACATATCTAGAACACAAACAAGAAGAAATTGAATTCATATAGGAAACCAGTTACAGATCTACCACAACATCCTGAATTCATTACAATCACATCTGCCAACAAAGTAACCAAAGGAAACCAAATTCATACTGCATATAAAATCATTCAAACTAAATTTAGATGAATCCAGTTTCTTCATTTTCATTCTAACTAAATTTAGATAAATTGCATATTTCAGATTAAACCACATTTAACCTACTCTCTCTGAACTTCACACTATGCTTATTGAAAGCAGTTTCATCCTACTTTAAACCTGCTGAATCTTCATATTAAACCTACATATAAAATAATTTATGCTAACAGTATCCAATATCTACTCAACAATCACAACATAAACACCAAATTCACAGCAAATTTCATCCAACTTACAACACCAGTTTCATCCTACTTACAACACCAGTTTCATACACACCAATATCACAACAACAACAAATCCATCTCAACAGAAATAAATGGATGAACCTAGTTTCATCCTAGTTTATACTAACATTCACCAATATCTACTTTACACAGCATACACACAAATTTCACATTTACAAAACTTTACCCAGATTTTTATTAATCCTAGATGGATGATTCCAGTTTTTTCCAAGTTTAAATGGGTAATGTGTAAAATTGCCCTAAAATTGAGCATGTGATTAGATTAAGGATCAACAAAGAAAACCTAAGATCAAAGAAGAAGATGAAACCAATTTCAATCATAAAAAAAAACATCAAAGAAAACTTAAAATTAATTGATATAAATAGTAATTACCTTCTTCTTAGTGGTGATTAAGAGTAGAATTGAATAAGTTTTTTGTTGGTGGTGGTGTTGATGTAGATGAAAGTGACTAGGGTTTTTGGTGTGGTGGTGGTACTGCTGGTGGTGAATGTGGATGGAACCGAGACTTGATAGTATCTGGTGGTGGTGGTGAAGAAACTATGATGTCGATGGGAAATTTCTGGTAAATGTGGTGAACAGAGACTATGAGAAATTTCTGGAGAAGAGAAGGTGGAGAAGATGGGATTTTTGCGGGGTTGGTGTCGACGGTGTTGGTGTATGATTGTTGTTAATGGTATGGTGATGTTGGTGTCTGTGGTGGTAGAGATGATATCGATGATGGTGTTGTTGGGGGTTTGTGGTGGTGGAGAAATTAAAGAAAACGGTGTTGATGATTGTGGTGGAGATGGTATTGCTGATGGTGGTGGAGATAGTGTTGAAGATGATGGTGTTGGTGATTGCGGTGGTAGAGATGGTTTCGACGATGGTGTTATTGGTAGTATGTGGTGGTGATCGATGTTAATAATGAAGAAGGTTTTCTAATTGAAAATGATTGAGTGGGTATAATTGTATGTTTTGAAAATATATTTTACCCGTCCATTTCATCCAGGACAACATTTTAACAATCCATTTCAACCAGAATTTAAAGGTTTCTGGGCAATAGGCCCATTTTTCAGAGGATGTCTCCCCTTTAGTTGCATTTGTCTTGCAGTACTCATATGTTTCTTAGACGTACATTGTGTAATCCACATTTAAATTTACAATGAAAAATAGTTCCCAACTAGAGAAATGGAAAATGAGTATTAAGTGTTTGTGAAATTTATCGAAATGTAAAGGAAGATATCCTCGTAAAATTATTTGTCGCATGAGCAAGATGTTCGAATTCTGCTCCTGGAATCAACCTCACAGTAAGCCTGCATATATAATGATCGCATTTAAAGCCAACCAGCTAGGCCCATTGATGCTATTACATGATGCGAGAAAGGAGAACTTGTGTGAGGTTTTTGTAGGCATTCAATGGTCGTATAGCCCTACCATGGACCAGCAAGCCATAATTATATTAAAACCAGTTCTTTATTTATTTTTTATTTTTTTGACGGGGTATTAAAACCAATTTTGGTAAGTCAAAGTCATGTAAATCTATCACAAGAAAACGAAACGCAAAATTTACCATAAGACAAAAGGTCATTTTGTACTAAATGTTAACAAAAGAGAGTGATTTAGATAACATAGTCTTGTCATATTCAACAACCATATCGCTCCACCAAGTTTATAAACATTTATTCTCAATACATTCATATATTCAATAAATATCAATTTTCGTTAGTCCTTATAACGACGATATCGTGTTCCTAATAAGTACAACGAAAGGTAGATAATCAAAAAAATGGACTGATATCGTGAAGAAGAAAAAGATGGTGATGAAAGTTATCAAACTAAGTTAGGATCAAGGATTTCTTGAATGGGTTTGTGTGGATTCTTGTGAATTGCATGGAAGGAGCGATTTTGGATTGATACAAAAAACAACCATTACTCAGTTATATTCAGTCTTTTTTTGCACAACAACTGTTTGACAGAGTGTCTGACCTAAATCTTCACCGACGCTCATCGGATTATGGTAAATTACAGCAGAGTAGTGGATGAGGAGGGGTTCATCTCAGCAAAAAGAAGAAGATCAAGGTTATTTGAGACTGCTCACATATTGGGTAAAGGTCCCAGTGAAAGAAAAACTCAGTTGGGAGGAGGAAGATCTGTAACATTTGAAAGAAAGAATATAGGAGGATCTATGGGGAATAAAGGCTCAAGGGATATCGTTCATTTAGCGATTTGGTCAGGAAGAAGAAGAAGGTTCTGCTGGCTTAGTTACAAGGCAGGTTTATGGCTCCAGAGGTTGTTGAAGGAGGAGTCAGAGGCTCTGGTGGCAAGCAAAGTTCCCGGAAATTCCAAAACTATGAGGACTGGATGACGACTTCCCGGAACGAGAATGAATATGGGGAGTACATCTGCCTGCAAGTCTCACACAACAGGGAGTTTCCATCAACACTTTTCTTTCCGGCCGGCAACAAGGGGGAAGGATGATGGAGAACTAGCAATCTCCTAGAAGAACTAATGGGATCATCTTCAATTAGGAGAAAGAATCGGATCCCTGATAGTCTGTTCGATTGCTGCCAACATGCCAAGTTTCAAAAGATTTCTGGTTTAAATTCTTCTTCTACAATTCAGGAACACCCCTCTCTGTGGCAAAGAACTATGATCGTTGATATAAGTTCAGGTGATTTCTCCTGGAAAGAGGTGGGAGTATGGATGGTGGAAAAATTCGACTGGACATTTGGCTTTGAGCTGCAACCAATTGAATGTAACAGAGCTGTTTTCACCATTAAAACATTTGCTGAATTCTCTAGGATCAGGAGAATTAAAAGCTGGCAGTTGGGGAAATCACCATCAACATCTATCCCTGGTATGCTGGAGTCAATAAAATTCTTAAACCATTTCCACAGGAATCAAATCAGAAGTGGATTGGAATCAAAGGAGTCCCTTTCGATCTCTGGGAATACTCTAATTTTAAAAACATAGGTGACTTGTTTGGGGGGCTGGTAGAAGTATGCCCGGAAACCTCAATGGCCTATGATCTGTCAGAGATTAAATTGAAGATTCGTGGTCCTGTTAGCAATGGAATATGGTGCCAAGAGATAGAACTGAAGAACAACAAAATCTTGGGACAAATCAGATCTATTGGCGAAATCATGGAACCCCCAAATGCTTTGTTTCAGCCGATTTTCATTGAAAGGAATCGGGCGATGCTAAAAATATGGTGTCGGAAACTGGATTCTACTACCGGAGATGGGGAAGAAGATGGGTTGCGTGGCAATAAGGGATTGGGAGAAAAATGACGTCTAGATTGCAGGGAGGGAGAGGTGGTGGTAGAAAAGCTGCTCTTTGGTCAGATTACGGGTTCAGTTGGCAGTTGGTCAGTGGGGGAAGCAAGTTTGCCCAATCTAAACGTGACACATGGATCTAGTGTACCTGTTCTGGTACGAAATATCTTTAATTCAAATTTATCTCTGGAACCGGTCCAAGAACAAAGAGTTCAGGGAGAAGACCATGTGGGAATCATTGATGGACCTGGGCTACTTTCGATGGGCATGAAGGCCTCAGTTCCTAGCTACTCTCTAATGGGTCTGGAGAGAGATTCTCTTCCAGGCCTGGACGCTCCTATCCCAACAGGCCTGGTCGCTCCGGAACCTATCTTTTTAGGCTGGGCCGCTGCTAACTTACCAGGTCTGGCCACTGATCTTGTTTCTAATTTTCCTCTCCTAAATTTTCAAAACTCTACACCCCTGATACCAAACCTCCTGATGCCTACTCTCAATCAAGTTACATCTTCCCTCTCTATTGGAAGCCATGTCTCCAATTCGGCCTCAATGGGCAACTCTTCGTTGAGAAGCTTAAAGAAAAAGCTAAAAACAAAAATCTCCAAGAAACCCCTCTCTAGCTATTCTTTGTCTAACTCTTCTAATGTGGAGGTCTCAAGCAAAAGAGTAAAGAGAGTTATAGAGAGAGCTTCCAATCCCGAGCAAGATAACTATGGTCGGATTATTTCTAATGAAGAGCTTATGGAATTCTCTCATGGTAGCACGTTAGCGCTGCCGCATACAAGTGTAGTAAACGAAATTCTTCGACACATATTGGATGATAATTTGGAGTTGGAAAATGGAATTCACGAGAAACTCAAGCTCTTCTTTGTTAAACTCAAAAAACCCGGTAAATATTCGGGGATTGAATTCTCCAACAAAGAAATTGATTTTGTGTCAAAGTCCATTATTTCACATGAGCACTCTTTTAAATATGATTTGGACATGGGAGATAGCGCTTCAAACTAGCGTTTGTGGTGTTTGTTTTTCTTGTTCTTGTTTTTGGGATATTTCTTTTAGTTTTGATGTTTAAGATCATTTTTTGGAATGCTAACGGGCTTGGAGCCCCGGATAAGCGCTCCAAATTAAGAAAGCTTGTGAAAAGATGGAAGCCTACAATTCTTATGATTCAAGAGACAAAGATTAGTGTTGTACGGATGTTATTGTGCGGCAATGTTGGGGTTCTTCTTCGTGTAATTATATGGCAATTCTCTCTCTTGGAAGATCGGGAGGAATTTTGTTGGTTTGGAACTCGGATATGATTGAAGTAGAAAATTCTCTTGAAGGTACTTTCTCCTTAAGTATTCAATGTCGGAGCTTAGAAGATAATTTTCGATGGGTGCTAGTCGGTTTGTATGGGCCTTGCAATGCGAGAGAAAAGAAAAGTTTTCGTATGGAGCTAGCTACTTTACATGGTAATTGGGTTGGTTTTCCTATATGTTTCGATGGTGATTTCAACGAGATTAGATTTATGGAGGAGCGAAGAGGTTGTAGTAGAGTTTCAACCTCAATGAGGCTCTTCAACGATCTTTGTATCGATCTTGATCTTGTGGAATTACCTCTCTCCGGCGCAAAGTACACTTGGGGTAGACCGCCTAATAAAAAGAGCAAGTTAGATCGTTTTCTCTTCACTTCGGATTGTGAGGATCTTTTTCCAAATCTTGCTTTCAAGAGACTCGCAAGTCCTTTTTCGGA
This sequence comes from Papaver californicum, assembly GCA_023531435.1. Lineage (NCBI taxonomy): Eukaryota > Viridiplantae > Streptophyta > Magnoliopsida > Ranunculales > Papaveraceae > Papaver > Papaver californicum. The sequence continues at coordinate 438,973 of JAJJMC010031495.1, forward strand.
TCACTACCCTATCGAGTTATGACGTTGTTCTCGGATTGGGGTGCTTTCCCCTTCCGGTTTCAACTAGCATGGCTCGAGGGAACTAACCTTATTCCCCTAATGAAGGATTGGTGGGAATCTTTTTCTTTTGTAGGTTCGGCCGGCGAATATTTTGTAAAGAAACTAAACGCTCTTAAGGAGAAGTTGAAAGTGTGGAATAAAGAAGTGTTTGGGTGTATCGATAGAGCACTAGACACGGCTCTTTCCAAATTAAAAGAATTAGATGATCTTGATGATAATAGGGGTCTTTCCGTAGAAGAAGAAGACATGCTTGTGACGGCAAAAGTGAATTTTGATTTGGCTCATCGTCGGAAAAGCTTTATGTTGAGACAAAAACTATAATTAGATACCTTAGAGACGGGGATCGAAACACCAAACTCTTTCATCGTGTGGTAAAGGGTCATAAAGCTCGTAACAACATCAACAACCTCAAAATCAATGGGCTTTGGATCGGAAATAAAGAAGCAATTAAAATGGGAATCGTAAATCATTTTGAATCCGCTTTCAAGGAAATCTCAAACAATCGGCCGAGGATCAAAAATATGAGCCTAAAGCGTATAGATGAAAGTGCTTGTATTTGGTTGGAGAGATTTTTTAGTGAAGAGGAAGTGAAGAATGCCATTAAAGGGTTGGGAATTGACCGTGCACCGGGACCGGATGGTTACCCCATGAAGTTCTTCATTGTTTGTTGGGACTTCCTCAAAAAAGATTTGATGAAGATTTTTAAGGTATTCCATAGTCACAATGTTCTCCATTCTTTTTTGAAAACTAATTTTATTGCTCTCATTCCTAAGAAGCCGGGTGTAGAAGAAGTAAAAGATTTCCGACCAATTAGTCTCATTGGGAGTGTGTACAAAGTTATTTCAAAGGTCTTGGCGGAGCGTCTAAAGGTATTCCTTCCTTCTCTAATATCTCTTTCTCAATCTAGTTTTATTAAGGGAAGAAAATTCTTGATGGAGTGTTAATAGAAAACGAATGAGTTGATTCTAGACTTAGACAAAATGCTCCGGGGTTGGTTTGCAAGCTTGATTTTGAGAAGGCGTTTGATAATGTAAATTGGAACTTCTTAAATGAAGTCTTCTTCAAAATGGGGTTTGGAGGTGTTTGGAGAGCGTGGATTAGAAATTGCTTAACTTTCTCAAGGTTCTCGGTTCTTGTTAATGGTTCGCCCTACGGTTATTTTGGTAGCGAAAAGGGGTTGCGACAAGGAGACCCACTATCTCCATTTCTTTTCACAATTATTGGTGAAGTTTTAAGTTGCATGTTGAGAAAAGCACAAGAACTTGATCAAATTTCGGGGTTCTCGGTTAAGGAGGGGGGAACAAAAATAAATCATTTGCAATTTTCCGATGATACTATTATATTTCTAGATGCCAAGGATGAACAAGTCGACGCCCTTCGTTACCTTCTCATTTGCTTTGAACTTACTTCGGGCTTGAAGATTAATTTCTCCAAGAGTAGTTTATATGGAATTACGGTCGAAGAGGGAGCCGAAAATTATGCAAACATGTTGGGGTGCAAATATGAAAATTTTCCTAGTATCTACCTTGGTCTTCCTTTGGGGGATAAGGTAGGAGGTTCCAAAAAGTGGGAAAAAATTCTTGAAGCTTGTACGAAAAGAATTACTTCTTGGAACGGAAAAATGATAACAAGAGGAGTTAAGTTAACTCTCATTAAGAGTGTCCTAACAAGTTTACCTATTTGCTACCTCTCTCTCTTTCTTGCCCCTTGCTCCATTACTAAGAAGTTAGATAAAGTTGTGAGGAATTTTTTGTGGGATAATGATGAAAATAATAAAAGAATTCACAATGTGGGGTGGAACTTGGTGGCAAAACCAAAGAAAAAAGGGGGGCTTGGTATAAGAAGAACTAAGCAAATAAACTCGGCTTTGCTTAAAAAATGGTGGTGGCGATTTGGAGTAGAGAAAGACGCGTTATGGAGGAAGATCATAGTGGAAAAATTCGGTGAAACTTCCACCGGTTGGGAAACTCTCCAACCCAAGGGCTCCAAAGGAGGTAGTCTTTGGTTTAATATATACAACGAGCTTGATGACTTCAAAAAAAGAATTAGATTCAAAGTTGGTGAAGGAAAGGAAACTAGATTTTGGGAAGATCATTGGCTTGGCGAAGGAAGGTTATGCGATTTATTTTCTTTGGCTTATGAAGCCTCAAGGACCAAGGAATATTTGGTGGCTAGTATGTATGAAGTGGTAGGCGATGATATACGTTGGAAGTTTATGTCTCGAAGAAGGTACTCTACTCCCATCTCTAGTGAAGTTTCAACAATTTCCAATCTTCTCACATCTTTCCACATTCAAGAAGGCATTGAGGATAACCGAATTTGGTGTGAAAATGTGCATGACCATTATACGGTCAATGACGGTAATAGGGAAGAAGAAGAGCAAGACGAACCAAATTACTCCTTCGAGATTGTTTGGAGCCGGGACTACCCTTGCAAAATCAACTTCTTTCTTTGGCTCCTCTCTCAGGATAGGATAACGACAAAGGATAAGCTCCTAAGAAGCGGAATGGAAGTTTCTAGTATTTGTTGCTTTTGCGATGAAAATGACGAGACTAGCGCTCACTTATTCTATGATTGTTGGAGGATTCGACGAATATGGGAGTACTTTATAGAAGGTTGTAGGGGACTTTGGAATAATACTTCCAATATCACTCTAAATGTTAAGTCTTGGAACTATAATTGAGAAGACGAAAGACTCAATAGAATTTGGAGAAACGTCCCGGTCTCAATTTGGTGGTGCATATGGAAGGAACGAAACGCAAGGGTCTTCCAAAATAAAAAGAAACCTTTGGGAAGTCTCATTAGAAACGTTAAACTTCAAGCGTTTTTTTTGGGCCGAAGCTAATACAAGAATGCTAGGCCTAACGGAAAATATGGTAATAGCATTATGGGATTCCCTATTTCGTCCCCCTTAATCGTGTAGCTTGTCGCTTAGGATTGCTTTTTCTTTTCGGTTTTATGTTTTTCCGGCTACGGTTGTTTTCATTGGGTTGAGGTACCCCTCTTAAGTATTTTCTCTCTATAATGAATTTTCTTTTGATCGATCAAAAAAAATGGACTGATCATCCGCCACCACGGTTACCATCGAAAGAGAATTGGGCCGTTGACGTTCACATATTACTGGCCCCCCACCAAAACTCAATGCCTTGGCCTAGTGACTTACTTTTTTGTACCAAATTAAGTATTTACTATAGGAAGGAATCATTAAATGTTAGCTCTGAGTACAACCAAAACTAAACCGACATGAACGGCAGGCATGGATTTAGGGTAACTATTCGTTTTTGGGTTGTTCTGCTAACTTATTATGACTGAGATTTGGTTGTTTATTTCAAGTTTGAAATAACTAGCTAGATTAAAAAATACAGAGATAGTTGTATGTAATGGTGAAAAACAGATGAGAATTTCAGAACCAAGATTTAAATACGTTTTTACATGAACCGCATGTGACCCCATTTTTCTGCAAAATCAAAGAGAAATAATAAACGTAACCGTCTCCTCACCTTTTATCATATAGTGGGTCCAAAAATGCCCCCTACTAATCTAAGGAAAGTGGAGCCCGTCTACAATGTAAGATGACGGTTTAGGTTTTGTTTGGACGATATGTGTAGAACTATTGAAAAGGAAAGAAAAAAAAGGAAAGAAAGTGAAAATTTTGAGGTCAATGTAAGGTGACGGTTTAGGCTTTGTTTGGGCGGTATGTATAGAACTATTAAAAAAAAAGTGAAAATTTAAGGTCAATGTGGGGTTAAGAGCATCTGCAATTGTCGACTATACCGACGATCAAAGATCAAATACAGTCGATAGTCGTCGAAAATGATCCACAGTCGTCGATTAAATTTGATATTTGATCGATGAAAATCACTGTTCCAGATTAAATCTGATCGCTGATCGACGACTATAAATTATAGTCGTGCGAAATCATAAGCCCTCGCCTGTAACCGAACGATTTCCCAGAATCTCGCTTAAAAACACGGGCGAAGAGTTGGCATTCCGCCATCTCAAGCGGGATTCTAAAGTTCCGCTCCACCAGACAATACCCCAGAAGATCGCCTACACATAAACGAGTTGCTGAGATAGCGCTCAAAGTTTTAAAACACGGGCGAGATGCTAGCAGTACGCTTAGAATTAGACGAGACTACAGGAAACCGCTTGGAGCTGGGCGAGCCTAGATGGGTTCGCTTGTGGTTGGGCGTGACTCCAAGACTTCGTTTGTTAGTCACGCCTTTTATGTTTGAACTTTGAACATATGATTTAAATGTTTATAAAGCTTTGTTGGTGCAGCACATGGAACAAACGAGTTAATTACTTAATTAATCAAGGCTTTTTCTTCCTCCTTATGGTGAGTAATTAGTATACAATTAGTGTACAAGAAATTGCTAGCATTACTGCCAACATGACTCCAAGACTTGGCTTGTTACTTGTGGTTGGGCGTGACTCCAAGAATTAGCTGGGCGAGATGCTACCTTGAGAAATTTACTTTCACAGCTTATTGGAGGCGAAATTATAGGCTCTCTCCTCTGTGCAAGCGGTATTCCTGCATTTCGCCCGGATCATTTTTTACACGATTTCTTCGCACAATTCATAGACGAAATTTTGGCACTTCACTTGTACAAGCGAGATACTGAGATATCGCTTGGGGAGTGGGCGAGGTGTTGGGATTTCGCCTGTAAGTTTGTGTTGCAGGCGGTAGACCACAATCTCGCTTGTACCAGGCGAACTGTTAGTGGCTCGTCCGTCTTTCCAAGCGATATACAGGTTCTTCGCTTACACCCAAATGGTACTCCACACCCTCGCCTGATCATTCACCGCTGTTTTTGATCCAGATCAAAGATCAAATTTTTTGATCTTTAATCGATGGGTATAATCGTGTAACTGTGAAGTCCTAAAAAGAGGATAAAAATTTAAAATAGTGATGGCATGTGACGAGAATGAGATACAGTTTGCTGCAACATACATACAAAAACCCTTCCCTAATAGTAGAACAAAAGTTATTAAATGAAGAGCAGATGAGGTGCAGAGTGAGTTTTATAGCCGAGTTTTATAAACTTATAGCTAAGAGCCCGCCTTGAATGCCGGGCAAACAGCGACAGGTCTGCCGTATGCGAAGCATAGAACAGTCTATATATGGTCTCTATCAAACCCTCTCTCTCTCCCTCCTTCTCTTGGGATAATACATACACAATTTTACAGGGCGAAAAGAAGAGAGAGCGATGACTGATGAGAGAAACAAGTGAGAGAATGGAATTTTAAATAGACAACAAGAGTGGCTTAAATTGACAGAGAGGGAGAGAGAATGAGAATGAGAGAAGAACTGTGGTCTGTGGATAAAGAGAGAAAGAATAAAAGAGATGTTAACATGTTATCAAGTGGTAATTTGGTCCACTAACCCACCACCTAATCCACTTAATGCATGCTATATTACTAACTCAAAACGTTTAGCACCTTTTCACCGAATAACTTAAGTAATTTTTCAAACATTAAAACAGCAGCGGACTAAATTAACCCATGTCTATGCTTGTGTATCCGGGTCGGGTCCTCATTTGAAGAGAGAGAGGGGAGAGAAGAAACATTAAAGATAGGAGGAGGTCAGACTGGGGGGTAACCTGCTAGACTTGTGTGGGGTAAGTTTGATGTGAAAGGACAAAAGCATGTATATATATTTGTTTTCATGTAGTAAGGACTTAGTGGGGCCCATGACTATCTTTGGGTCAGAGAAGGGTCAATCATAAAGCAATTGAGTGCAAAATCATTTGCTCGATTCTCGCGCTTTTTTTTTCTTTTTCTTTTCCTTTTCCTTTTCTGTTTTTTATAGTACTCTTTTTTACTAAACACAATCGATTCAATCTGCTCAGCCCCCATCTCCATTGGCTGCCCTGTCTTTCTGCCCCCACGCATTTGTTTTTGATTCAGTACAACAGGCACTACAATGATATGCCACTTCTTCTCTGCTTCGTGTAATGTTTGATTATCTTTTCTACCAATTTTATTATTTACTGGGGTGTTTGGTAAAAATTATGATTATCAATTATGATTATAAATAAACATAAATTAAAAATGATTATGCTATTAATCATTTTTTAATAAATTTTAACAAATATATTTTTGGAATAATTAATTATTTTAGAAAAATACTCTCGAAGAGGAGAGAAAATAATGATGATCCAAGAACTTTTTTTTAGTCCACTATTGTTTTTTTTGTCTCTCTCTTAATAGTCTAGAGAAAATAAGGAAAAAAATCTAATTCATTTTTGTTAAAAAATAATTAATTATGATAATTTTTATAAATAACTTTTTTCTATTTATGAAAATAATGAGTTTTTTTAATTATGATTAAAATAATCAGTTATTATAAATTTTAACAAACACCTGGATAATTGATTATGGACTCATAATCTATTATAATAATGGTTTCCAAACACCCCACTTAGTATCACAGTTTTGTTTCCCGTATGATTCGCGCCTTATAATATGTTATTTTTGTTTGTTTTGTTAGAGAGAGAAACTTGCGTAGTTTTGAGTTTGTAAAGTTAAATGAGTAAAATCAAAATTGTACCGTCTGGTAGAAAGTATATATGGTCATCACTTTTGATGGTCCCATCCTTCTTGGTATGCATCACCTAAGTAATATGTACCTTAACCAATTCATCATCTTTATAGACTTCTTGGTTTCATACCAACACGAAGACTTTTCAGTTATCGCTGCAACATGTGATTTAAGTAAGAATCATAAATCTGATTAAAAAAAGAAAAGAAGAAGGCAGGGATCATACTAAACAAAACAATGCTTAATGGATAGGGCTGTTAACAACATTTAATGGAACGGATAATGGTTGTTCCATATCCGAGTCTGTTATTTTTTACCGAATATTTGTATTCGATAATTATCAGATGGATAATAAGAATCATTTTTCGTATCCGAATCCGTTAAGATTAACGGATAATGGATAATATGATAATTATCCGAAAAACTATAAAAGAAGAAAAAAACGTTTAACTTGGTTATGTGTGTTTAATCACTTTTTTTTCTCGTGATTCCAAAAATATAACATCAAATTAATTATTTTAAAGCTTCTAGCCCTACCCGGAGAGAATTCAGACCAATAAAAAATTGGTGGATAAAATTTGGGACTATAGAAAAGGTTTTGTTCTGTTTGACAGATAATTTAGACAAATAGGAAATCAACAGAGAGGATTTAGACCAATGAGAGATCAATGCCTTTGTCCTCTGTTCTATTGCACATGCATATAAAAAATTTTCTTTAACCCTAATTCTTTTATTAGTATCAGGTTTTCCCGTCTGGCTCCTCATTCCTTTTTTTTCTTATCTCCATGTTCTCCTTCTTTCTCTTTATTTATATGTTAAGATTTTTTCTTCTTTCATCATCATACAACTTCGTTCATCATCATACATATTCCGATTGTCCATCGTTGATTTTGTTCTAATTATTATTTTTATTGTTAGGGTTAGGGTTCTGGTACTAAAAATTACAGACTTTTAACCGCATGTTATTGGTGACAATCAATCGAATTGCACTAAAAATTGAAGAGTGCAGCATTGTCAGGTAATTTATGTACTTCAACGTTGTATGCTGATTATTTGACCATGCATGAAAACTTGGCATTTCTCATGTTTCTTTCTGTGTTCAAATATTCTTATTGATGATCCATATAGTATCTAGAAGTGAATTGGGTCCTCTCCGTTAACATATCTAAGAATTACTAGTTAATCCACTTTGGTGACCCGTTTAATGACTGGTCCATCCATTTGAGTTGGTTTAACCTGTGGTTTGAAAACATGTTTTTGGATCAAAAAGTTTATCTCCAGGTCCACAACACGTGTGAGCCTTGATGTATACTTTTCTTAAATTCCAGAGCTGCCCCTGTGTCTAACGAATATTATATTTTTCATATGTTTTCCATTTCTCTCTTAATTTTTGTCTCGAAGGAATGATGAAGATTTTCTTAGAGATCCGACGAATTTGAATTCAACTTCGATTGATTGGGTTAATAAGTTGATTTACTTATTTGTTGTTATAATTTATGTTTTTTTTTTCTTCATTTTTTTCTTATGATGATTTTTTTAGGGGTTGTTTGGGTACGATTCCGATCTGAGATCCAATCTCTTGATTCCGCAGACACAATTCTGATTGTGCAGTAAACCAAAGTTATTCTGATTGTACATTAAACAATCCTCGGATGCGTACTTATCTTTTAAATATTTATAGGGTTCAGATTGTAAATAAGGATTTATAATGCTTTCTGGGTTTTTTAGAGGTCAATTCTGATATGTGGGTATTTGATGCTTGAAAAATAAAAGTTATTTGGAAATTTAGATGCATTATCAGAAAAACTTGAATTTGAGTATTTACAATAACGTAGTTCCTGAATTTGAGTTTTGACAAATTTTCCATGGGAATTCTTAGTATGGGTATAATGTGTAATATTGAGTGTGGAAAATAATTTTTACTTGGTGAAAGTTCTTCAATTTAAAAAAAAATAAAAAATTATTGTAGAGAGATCATCATGAAGTCGAACCATTTAAATCTGCTCGTATTATCTTTGAAACAAACATTAGATAATTTTCTAAACGTTTTTGTAATAACAAAGTAGTTCACCATAATGCAAAAGATACTCTGCCTTTGTGTATATTCTAACAGCCCCTGCAACACAGTAATTAATCAGTCACCGGTTATGTTGTGCATTATATCACTTTTCCAACTCATACACTGTTGGGGATAAAGTATTATGTCAATTGAATATTTATGTATACGTTGGACCTATGTTTTATCATTTGTAACTTAATATCATGTTTAAATCTTTTATTTGTCATCTATTAAGGATGATGTTGACGAGTCTTATGCTTGTGTAGCCACGTATATTATATGAGTGAGGATGCATATACGGAAGGAAGGATTGATGCAACTGGTACATAAAATCTAAACCTAGTGCATGTTTTATATTTTGTAGTTGAATCAGTCGTAGACAACGATATTTCCACTATCGTCTAGAATTGAAGAGGTTGCAGACAATGATAGACATTTATTATAAGCTAACTATAAGGAGCTTCAAGTCGTATAGAATTGGAGAATAAAGTAACTTGTAGCTACAAATGTTTTTATCCAGAAAGTTGGTAGGAAAAAGAGGCCAGGAATATTAGAAGAAGTAAATGGATTTAGAAATTGGTTAGATTTTCACACAACACATATCAATATCTACTAGGTTTTCACTCAGTACGTATCAATATCTATTATTTTTTTTACTTGGTACATATCAATATATGCTAGGTTTTTACACAATACATATCAATATCTACTAGGTTTTCAAATATTATTTTCTTTTGGTACATGTGTATATATAATGCAGTTTCTCATTTTAAAATGTGTAAATGAATTGTAAATATGAAGCTTATCTATGGGATACTAATTGAATCTTTTCTGGATGTTTGATATTCATTGAATCTATTATTCACTGTATATTTAATATTTTTGAAGGCTCCATATTATTTTAATTATTATATACTACAGTAGCAACCTTTATGGAAATGATAATTAGTTGATTACTGGTTTTAGAAAGATCTATTTTGAACTGTTCAAATCGCGACTAGCTTTTTACATTAATTATTATCCTGCCAATTCCTCATATGTGGTACTCATATGCTACTTGTATATACTGTAGAGAGAGCTTCACACCATAGAGAAAAAAAGGTGAACACAAAACAAAAAAGGGTTGCTTTACCGTTATATTTCTTGATTTGTAGCTGGATTGGATTGTGAAAATCACGGTTCAATTAGTTTTAATTTGCATGGGTAAATCTTTTTAGAGTATATCAGTTTGGAATGTCTCAATTTTTGACAAGCTCAAACCAGATTTAAGCAAGTTTATAACTTTAATATGCATGGCATTTTCTTTATAGCAACCCAAGACAACCGTTCAATACTAATATCAAATGGTTTTCATTTGTGATATATTTTGACTATTTGATTTATGTTCCTACTTCCTAACCTACATTGTTCCAAAGCAGTAAATATACGCTGTCTGCACTTGTGGAACTTGGGTTTCTTAAGGGAGTTGGACCTGTATACTCAATGGGCTAAGCTTGTTAACATCTCACCGCACTAGATTCTATGTCTTTGATATGTAATTGTATTCCTCTTTTTTTAATAATAATAATAATAAACTCCTTTCATTAGATTGCAAATCTCTAGGATGCATGTCGATATATCTTTGGTCTGAGTGCATTTGATTTTTCACGGTGCTTCTAATATAAATTCTACCTATTTATGTAATGTATTTGAATGGAGTTCAACTATTCAACTCCAATTTGATAGTATTAACATCTATTTGGAACTAATCACAATTATTATTTGGAGTACATATATGTACTAGTATTTACCCAGTACATATCAATACCTACTAGGTATTATGCAGTAAATATCAATACCTAGTAATTTGTTTCAGTACATTTGTAAATGTACTATGATTTTTATTTTTAATTTTAATTTTTTGCGATTTCTGTAGTATAGATGATTAATATTTTTTAAAGGGGTCGAGGGGGCAGCGCCCCCTCGTAAACAAGAAATTTAGTAAACTTGAAGGTATCTTTTCAAGATCCTATGTTGTTAAGTCCTTAATGGTTAAGTTTTGACTCTTGATAATTTTGATTCCTATTTGGCAGTTTTCTGTGGCAAAAGTTAGATGAAATGGAACAAGCTATGGTGGAGTTTGAGAAAAACCTCAAATTCAAAGAAGAAACAACAGTTGCATCTATGGCCTCTGGAGATGCAACACACAAGTCATTGAGGTTAGCAAACTGGCGGGCGTCAAGGATGAGAGAAAGACTGGAGGAATTATCTCATCAACTTGAAGAGTCTGATACTCAGTACATATCGATATGTACTAAGGTTTCACCCAGTACATATCAATATGTATTGTAGGATTATAGACAATATATAATTGCAAAGAAGAAGACACGAGGATAACCACAAGAAATTATGTTGCATGGATAAATTTCACTCTCTTGTTTTCAGTTTGATTAATATTTTTTGTCAGGGTGAAGTTTTACAATTCTGAACTTGGGGATTATACACCTCATATTATAACATTAGTGCATTTCTTCATCATGTAGAGTAGTCGAATCTACAACATTGCGTTTATATTAATGACACGTATTTTCAGTTTAGAATTTCGTTGAACTTGTTTTCCCAGTTTTAAGTAATCAGGTTGTTTGAGAATAGACGAGAAGGGATAATAGTCCAACATTATGCACTACAATTGTGGATTTTATATGTATATCTACCTGTCCATGTGACCTTGTCCATTTCCTATTCAATATACCCTTGTCAGGGACCTTCATGTCAAAGTTTAAGGGTTAATAAGTTGGTTCTTCCTTTATTTTTCTCTGAGCACCATGGACGGGTACTCTGAAAATCAACCACTTTCAGTAGTTATTTCAAAATCAACGAACACTAAAAAAATTTCTAAAAGAAAAAAATGTAAACCCAAATCATTCTCATCGATGAATGAATAAAAATAAAATGTAAACATGAATTTACTTTTCTCAAGATCTCCTAGGAACAAGATACGAAAAGAAAGGCATAAGGTGTATCAAAAAAGAATCACAAAACTATACAAAACCAAGAGAAAAGATTAGATGTTTTAGAATAACTCTTCATTAGCTAGTTACAAATATTTAAGCAAATAAAGGTTTAAATGCCCGCCACAACCACCAGTTTCCTCTACCACACTGGCCCACCATAACATCACCAGCCCCACCTTATTCACATCCTCTAACACCATATCCACGATCATGGCCTGAATCACCACATGGTTTGACATACTACCACTGATACCACCTCATATACCAAGCTTTGTATCCTTCAAATGCTCTTTGGATCCTGTTCACTACTAACAATTAAGAGTTTTTAATATTCTTTCAAAATAAAACAAGCATTGCAAAAGTTTAAAATGAAACCATATTGATTGGCTATATATACAAAATGGCATTCAAGCATCAAAAAATCATTACTTCCTTCAGTATGTATTGTCGGATCATACATAAACTAGGTTTACGACAGGAGTAATATACATTTAAGCATAAACTAGCTTTCTACCCAGTATATATTGATATTTACTGTATCAACGATATGTACTGTATAAATATATACTACATGTTTTTATGTTGGTATTCAAGAATAAACTAGGGATATGGGTTTACCTAGCACATTTGGATATGTGCTACATCAATGAAACACTTTTTCCCTAAAAACATATCAATATGTACTGTATGATCATATTTAAGCATAAACTAGGGGTTTTTATAATACATAATGATATGTACTGCATTTACGATTCACTTTTTCCCTATGTACATATCGATATGTACTGTGGGATCATATTCAAGCAAAAACTAGATGGTTTATACAGTACATAAGGATAAATACTGCATCTACAGATCATTTTTCCTAAAGTACATATCGATATGTACTGTAGGATCATGTTCAACCATAAACTAGGAGTTTTTACAGTACATAATGATATGTATTTTGCATCAACAAAAAGAAAATGATATGACAAGTAATAATGATAAACCAGAACAAATTCTCAAGCAATGAATCATAAAAATTAAAAGAATCACTGAGAGGAACAATATTTCAAAAAAATTAACCCTTAAATCTAACGACGAAGTAAACCAATACATCCGATTTCAGCACAATTAACCATACAACACTACAACGATCAACTAAACTAACAATAGATTATCTCAAAAAATCAAACTTCACAACAATAAACCTTAAAACCTAACAACAAATGAACCTATGAATCAAATTTCAACAAAGTTTACGCTAATATGTTGCTACAAAGCAAAAGTGAACCCTAAAATCAAACACCATCCAACAAAATTCACCATAATAACCAATTTCACTCCTAATCATCCTTAAACCCTAACAATTTCAATAAACCCTAGAAAATCCAAATCCAACAAAATCAAATAAAATCAAAACAAATCAACAAAATCAACAAATTACTTGTTTATACATCTTCTTCCTCGTTTTATCAGCAGTCTCAATAACAAACTCCATCGAGAAAACATTACCAATTTGGCTCCATAACCATTCCTCCCACCAGTAGTCATCTTCTCCGCATCATCCTAATTACTACTCGTTAACAAATGAATAAACAACTAACATTTAGAAAATTGAAAGAAAAAAAGAACGACGTATAGAAGAAAAGAAAAGCGTATTTTTGGTTCACACGTTTAGGGTAATGGGTATGTTAGTCATTTTTATATAATAAACTATTTTTGGACCTCTTATTAAACAGTGTTCCTGTTGGACCCTAGCTTAACTACTAGGTGGATTCTTAGACCAACAAATAAATCTCCTTTAACATATTGCATCAACACAAATTTAATAGTGATAAGGTATGTTTGTTTTTCTTCCACGTCCTAATTAATTCAATTTCATATTCTTATATTTGTTTTTTATAAGAATGAGATCGTAATGTCTTTTACTCAAATTTTATACTTTAGAATGAGATCTGAGCATGATAATGTGTGTTTAATCTAATGCTATAGGTAGGCTCAGAGAAAGTTCAGTGGTCGTAGTGAGATGTTTAAGGTTAATGCAAGGACATTCGTCTCAGAGCTTATTAAGACACATGGAAGTGATATCAAAGATTAGATATCGATATTTGGTTAGCCTACTTGGACACTGTGTGATTAATCATCAAGAATACTCTAATGGCGCCACTACGACCTTCCTTATTTTTGAATTTGTTTCAAATGGGACACTACGCAGTCATCAAGCTGATCTTTTTTTTACAGGAAACGAGGCATTACAGGTCATCACACTGTATAAGTTTTGCTTCGCTTTGCTTTTGCATATTGGAGGAAGAAAGAAGCTATAAAATGGTCGCAGAGAATGGCGGTTACTGTCGGTGTTGCAAAGGGAATACAATTCTTACATACTGGTGTTACATCGGGTATCTTCGGAAACAATCTGAAAATAGAGAACATATTATTGGATGAGAATCAAACAGCAAATATCAGTACACATTTTCCGCCCATGCCTTTTGTTGTAAGTCCAAAATTTTAATCTCAGATATTCTTTAAGGTTGTCTGTTTTTGGTTGCTAAGGGTGCATTATTGATTAAGATTTGCTTCTTCAATTTTGTAGGTAGGCTCAGATAGCCCTTTCAAAGGTCTTGAATCATCAGAGCGCCTTGATGGGTATGTTCATTCTGTCTGTATAACTCCATTACAAGTGATCATACACCAAAAATTATGATATATAAATTCCTGGATGTCATCATAGGTTGTTGAATAATGGTTTTTGTATTCGTTTTTCTGTACCTCTGTTGCAGAGCTGAAGATGTCGAAAAGGGCGATGTTTATCGGCTGGGTGTTATTTTAATGGAAGTTATCACCGGTAAATCATCCACTTCCCAGGATGAAGTGGAAGCCAGAGACATCAGGTACATTCCTAACTTCTTTCTTGCTTTAAGCATTTCGAATCCAAACATCTATAACATTATGGTGCCAGAGAGTATGTCTAAAATTTCGGAAAGGAATGGTTACTTCATCAATAACCTTAAGCGGTAACTCGAACCCTGACCAGTCTAAGCCGTTATTGCCACTAGAAAAGGAATGGTACTCTTACACGTATAAAAAAGTCTAAATATCTCCTAGGGATAATCATAGAAATGCCCCAATTTAGGGGTCATAAACTAGAAATGTCCCAGGACGACGGAATTAATAAAAATGCCCCATTCTGTTAATTTTTCCGTTAATTCCGAGCGTGCGAGTTCACACGTACGAAATATGACTTAATTATCCCCATACTTCATCTTAGAGAAATGCCCTAAAATGATTATCATCTTAGAAAAATGCCCCAAACAGATTAAGGTAACAAAAATACCCCAAGCAGAAAAAGATAATAAAAATGCCCCAAAAACAGAAACATGAAAAGTTAATAAACATAAGATTGCATATACTTAGTAATTCTTACATAAAAACAAACAAAAACAGGAAATAACACAAACATAAATTATCTTAGGAAGTCTTATAGGACCAAAAGTTAGAAGAAAACATAAGATTACATATACTTTGAGTTTGGCTTTCTTTGCCTTTTCTGATCCGGTTCAATAACATTGTTTTGGTTCCTAATGTTAACTGTGCCATTGTAAATCTGATGAAAAGCAGGAGCAGATGCAGAAGAGGTGGATGGTGCAGTACCAGTTACATTCCTTTTAGCAGCAGGGGCAAGTAAAGAAGAAGAAGGTGCTGATGTGGTTGACGTCTTCTTTTTGGAAGCACCAACAGCAACAGAAGAAGAAGAGGGTGCTACAGTGCCGGAAGACGTCTTCTTTTTGGACACTCCAACAGGTGTTGATTTGCTTGAAGATGCAGTTGTTGAAGCATATTTCTTCCTTGTCTTCTTTGGGGTTACAGTTCTCTCAACAACCGTATCTCCATCAACCAAACACTTTTTTCTAACACTTTTCTTCTTTGTATTTGATCCAACTGGTCCACCTTGGTAAGTTCTGTTGTTGTGACCAAAATCACCACATGTACTACACTTTATAGTTTTCTTTCGGCTATTCTCCATCCAAGATTTCTTCCTTTTCACACAAGGCCTACCTGCTTCTCTTAGTTTTATTGGATGTTGAAGGTTCACACCAGACTACACAAGGTCCATCTTTTACCATTTGTACAAAACTATGACCACTAAGACCAGCAGCTACACCAACAAAGTATAAAGGTTTATACTTTTTTGCCCCATTTATAACAGTAACTATAACATCCATATCCATTTTAACCCTACAAAAAAAAAACAGTATTAAAATCACTAAAACATGTATAAAATCACAGGCACAAAACACAACCAAAACATGCACCAAATCACAGACACAAAACACAACTAAAACATCACCAAAACACCACCAGACCACCCTGCCAGGCCTGCAACACCCCCAGACCACCCCTGCCAGGCCTGGCAGACCACCATACCACCATCAAACCACCCTTCCAGGCCTGCAACACCCCAGACCACCCCTTCCAGGCCTGGCAGACCACCATACCACCACCAGACCACCCTGCCAGGCCTGGCAGACCACCATACCACCACCAGACCACCCTTCCAGGCCTGCAACACCCCCAGACCCCCCCTGCCAGGCCTGGAAGACAACCAGACCACCACCAGACCACCTTGCCAGGCCTGCAACACCCCCAGACCCCCCTGCCAGGCCTGGCAGACAACCAGACCACCACCAGACCACCCTACCAGGCCTGCAACACCCCCATACCACCCCTGCTAGGCCTGGCAGACCACCCCTGCCACCTCAATTCTCATCACCACCACCAAATTTGTTGAAAAGAATTGCATAACAAATCAAACAGGGAGAAGTAGTCGATGGTGGCTTGAGAAGAGATGGGTTTCTAATGTGAGGTTAATTTGTTGAGGGCAAAGAATTGAAATAGAGTTGGTTGCGGATCTGTGAGATTGAAGTGGCGAATGTTTAGATTGAACTGTGAAATGGGATGAGAAGGTGGTGGCTGTGAAATAAGATGTGTTTGATGCATTGTTTGCTTTTTCAGCTATTGTGTGTGATTGAAATGTTAAATGACTGCCGTGAATGGGTTTAAGTTTCCTTGTCAGTTTCAGGAACTGATGAGTATATAACACCACACAACCACCACCACAACACAAATAATTATAGAAGTTCCCTAAATCTTATTCACATAAGAAGAACAAACCCATTCAATACAACACAATTTATGAACCCTAAATGTTAGCACAAACCCTAAATGTTAAAACAATTGCTCAATTCAATCTTAGCATAAACCCATTCAATGCATCCGAAAAGCCCCCAAAATTTAAACATGGAAAAAAAAGAAAAACCCCCAAAATTTAAAGAACCCTAAATGTTATTCACAGAAGAAGAAGAGAAAAACCCCCAAACCCATTAATCTTCACAAACACGAAACGTAGTTCCAAGAGTGTTACCTGAGCTTCCTTTTCGGCCGAAAAGCCTTTGTCCCTGTCGCAAGATTTGTCTGCATGTGTTGAAGACGAAGAACAACTCGTTCTTCTGTTTAAGTGCGAGGAAGAAACAAGGGATTAGACCTAAGCGTGCGATCCATACGAACTCAAATAAAATCTGATCCAACCGTCGGATGACCTAGCACGTGAGAAGCACGTGATTAAAATTGATTTCAACCGTTCAATTATAGAGGGGTATTTAAGTCATATTTCGCACATGCGAACTCGCACGCTCGGAATTAACGGAAAAATTAACTGGATGGGGCATTTTTATTAATTCCGCCGTCCTGGGGGCTTTTTTTTTTATGGCCCCCCCCCCCCCCCCCCCCAAATTGGGGCATTTATATGATTATCCCTATCTCCTAACTTTTTTACTGGTGTGGTTGTTCATTCAATTTGCTGGTGATTGAGAGTGATGTTTTGGGATTGTTATCCGAGTTTTTGAGAGAGTTTTTAAGTTGGATCCAATATATACTCTTAGATTTGTAAAAAAAAAAGAAAAGGTGGGTTATGAATCAAAAATTCTAGTTTCACAAATCTGACACTTCAGATTTAGAGTCTTTTTTATCTTTTTCATTGGTTCTTGCATTGGATGAAGTTTTAGGATTCTATAGTTCTAACTTTAATATTTATGTTGTTCACTTTTTTGGTAGTAAGATGACTCAAAATATCGAGAGAGGATGGAGCGCAAAATTAAGAATACACCTGAAAGTCAAGGGACAGTTAGGATGCTTAGTCCTGAAGAATGAGAAGAAATTCAAGAAATAAGGCCAAGGACTCCTTTCGAATCCAAACTTGTTTCCCCAAATGCATGCTTAAAAACTCATTCACCACTTTGTATGGTGAGTAATTTTTCCAACTTTATTTTATGAGTTCAAACTCCAAAACCTTTACATTGATATGTTCTTTGTTACTATTATGAATACCTTTTGTTGGTGGATGCATATAAATAATCTTTAAATCTATAAACATTATCTTATCAGAGCGACTTAAAGTTGGGTACAGTTTATCAACCGATTATAGTAGTAGTCAATTTATGTGGGAATGTTATTTATATACCAAAAATAGTCAATTTATCAAATGGAGAGTTTGGATCATATTTGGTAGTAATTTTGAAATAAATTTATTTGATCCTGTGCAATGCACGGGTATGCCACTAGTTTTGATGAATTTTTTATTTCTTTTTGAACAAAATCATCATCACACCTAAATAAATTAGGTATATTTAACTTATAATAGCCGTTTTATATACATAAATTTATGTTACCGGATATCGGATAATTATCCATAGGATAGTAGTATCCCCATATTCACATCCGGTAAGAAGAAACACCCCATAAGGTATCCGTATTTGTATTCGATATCCGAAACTTCGGATAATATCCCAAATATTTTCGGTACAGACTCAGACGGATTTCGGATATTCTTTTAACCATTGACATGCCTAATAATTTACAAATACATATATACTAAGAAAAAGAAAGAAAAAAGACCGATCGTAGTTGTGGAAAACGTACCTGCCTAGCACAGTCCAGCCTACGAATCACGTGTTTAATATGGTGCGTGCCGTGTTATAATGTGCCAGAGATTATCTCAAGAAAAAAAAAGTGCCAGAGATTCAGGCACGTTGTGTCGTGCCATATTAGAGGGAACAAGCACTTATTTTTATTAAAATTTGGAATATTTAGATTTTGCGCACAATTGACTTTCCTCGGACATGTTGCTGGACACGTTTGAGAAAATGTAAGCATCATTTTAAAATTTAGCTGTATAGACACCATATTGGAATATTATGGAGTGTTCGTACAAGAAATCAATATGACCATACCCATATGAAGTGAAGATCGGGTGCCCGTGCCATTCGTGCAGAAGCAAAGATCAAATCAAAGATTAAATCTATAATATTATGTAATTAGTTTCTAGATATACATTACCTAGTCAAAAATATTTAGATTTGATATTATCTTTCCAATTTTAATCACCTCTATAAATTAGTGTGCAATTTAATTGTAAAACTATCTCAGCAGTTCTGATGATCAATAATATAATTCATACTACTGTATTTCGTCCGTGGACGTAAGTTATGTTGACTGAACCACGTTATACATAGCTTTTATTTGATTTAGGTATGTAGTTTATTTGTTTTTTTATTTTATCATTGATTAATCCTAATATTGTCTGCTAATCAGTGATATCCATTTTAGTTTTGATCTACATATCAAAATTTAAGATGGTATCAGAGCAGAAATTTTCAATCCATATTACTTCCGCTTTCTATCCTTTCTTTTTGCATCGTATATATTCTGATTTATTATCTTATCTAATCTATATATGTATGAGTTTTCTAATTGATTCTTTTTCATTAGAGTTTTTGTAAAATCTATTATTCTTGAGGTTTTTTTTATGCTCATTATTTGTCCGTTGGTGTAATATACCGTAGTTCTAATACCAACATTTATCTCTCTGTTTGGCATCATCTAAAGATATCATATTTCATTCTCTCAAAATCAAGTATTTTTTACCATTCACATCAAGCGTTTCTGATGTGTTTCTGATATATTGAACATTAGTATTTTTTTTTTGACTTTCTCGATAAATATTTTCTTTGAAATTAAACTTTAATTACTGAATGCAAAGATATTGCATACATTTTGGAGGGGTTAAAATTACAACTTTCGAAAGAAATTCTTAAGATAAATAGGCAATGAACGCCTTAACTACTTGTCGCATGTCATCGTGTCCACAATTTACGTATTCTTCATCGAACTCAGTATTTATTGTACCAATTGGGCCCCTAAACAATTATGAGGAATATGATTCTTGTGCACGTTTTCAGTCCACAAGTCTAACTCTCCAGACTCAACCTTTTCTTTGAAAACGCGCTTCAAGCCGTTTCACTCACTACTTGGGTGCCCGAAAAATCTGTGGAAGTAGCAATAGTTGGTGTTTTTCATTTATTGCATAGTTGGTTCCCATTAACAAGAGGCAGTATCAATGTCCCTTCTTGGATCCAAACCTCTAATAGCTCGATTACTCTATTCATCGGTAAAGACAAATCCGGAAAGGTAGGAGTTTCTTTCAATGCCCGTAGAATCGGAGTTAGGATTAAGGTCGGACGTTTGAGATGTTAATGGCCACAATCTAGACATTTTCTCTTAAATCTCTCACTTGAAATGAATGATTGAAACTTGGATTGCATATTCCTTTCCATGCTCAGTATGAGCGTGAATTTCCTTAACTTCATTATTGTCATCAGATATATAAGCTTCAGATAAATTAATAGTGTTAATCCCTGAAAAGCTATTAGCAATACTTCCTCTAGGATTGAGAGATGTTGATTCTTTCGATATTCGATATACAACAATCTTCAGGAATGCTAGCACTTCGATATGAGTTTTGACAATATCTTCTTGATTTGTTGTAAGATCGTTTAAAATTTTCACCAGATCGGCTATGGTCGTCAGATTATGAGCGTTCCTGATTTCTTCAGGGTAACAACGATACGAAAGAAAGTTAGTAGTCACAAGAATAACATTGATTATAAGAGCGACATCACTGATATTAGTATTGGTAGAATGGAGATTGAATGTTTCGGAACCCGGTCTAAGTCCAACCATCTTGAGAAATTGAAAAGTTAATTTTTCAACCGAGAGATTAATCTCCTATCATTGTCTCCAATTGTTTTGGGGTAAAAACAATACTTATAATTTATGTCGGATGATGGCAGTTGAGTAAGCTGGGTATCCTTGGTTAATGAAGCACTTCACGACATCAATGTGAGGCAATGACTCACCATGAAGGAGTAAGGAGATAATTCTTCCAATACCAACTTGATATTGATACATGTGAGTCGTGGAAGATGGAAATGATGCACGAACATTACCCTATTACCCTCGTCAATAGACAATTAATCCTGAATGGTCATGCATAATTTCAAGGATGGTATGAGGCATTGGCATCACTTCATAAACGATGCACAATCACAACATCTCTCAATGAGTAATGCAAGCCCACACTACACCAAATTTGCATATTAGTAACTAGAATTAGTAACGGTATTATGGCCGTTACTAATTCGCAACTTAAAATTTCAATTACTAAATTTAGTAACTGTCTATCGTTGTTACTAATTTCGTAACGGCCGAGGATATGTTACTATTAGCAACATCTTTGAAAAAATCGTGCGAAAGGAGTGTGCCTAGTAACACTTTCTTATATGATTCCGCCCAAAATTGTAAAATGGTTAGAAGGGACGAATATATTTACACCCATTTCTCACATGTGTGCGGTGTGCATAAGTGAGATATATTTTCTAACCCTAACTCTCATTTCTTTTCCGCTACTTCATTATCTCCCTCTTTCGTTTAAAAACGCCTCCACCAGTCCACCACCATTATCAACAGCTTCCCAGAAATTTAATTCAGATCTTCCTCCACCAGTCCACCGCCATTATCGTGAAACTCCTTTAACAACCACAACTACATTGATTTTAAGCTTCAGATCTTTTTGAAACAACAGTTAGGGTTTTACCTTGAGATTAAATTTGTGAAAATCAACAAAATTAAAACCATAAATGCAGATCTTCATTCAAAACTTCGATCAGTTAAGCAAGCCTTTTGGTTTTGAGTGAAGAAGACTATTACGTTTGCTTAATTCGATCTACCATCAAAACCTTTTCGTTTTAAGCTTTCAACTTACCAATTCGATTTACCATGTCAATAAAGGTACTACTCATAATAAATCCCTGAATCCCCAAATCTTTTATTTTTCTTTCTCTATCTTATGATTGTATTGCTTAGATGCATATGGAAATGAAGTTGACAAGGTAGCTTGGAAGCGTCAAGGGGTTGGAATTGTTTCAGGTATGAAATTGTTGTTGTTGTCTTTTTTTTTTTTTTTTTTTTTTTTTGTGATCGATTAGATTTTAGGGTTTGTGATGGGGGTAAGTGTTTTTAGTCTTGAACAATTCATTTCGCAACCAGCATATATATGCAGATACCACACTAGGAATGTAACGACATTGTATATTTGGATTTTAAAATCGCATACCATCCGTTCATTATCAAAGATGACAAATATAGTTTCCTTTGAGCTGAGGAAGGTGGAAAAGTGATAACGTTATGTATTTGGCCTAATGACATTGCCTTGTTTAAGTGTATTTAGTTCTTCTTCTGGGATACCTAATGTAGTTGTTTTGCTGAAAGTCCTTGTACTTTTTCTTAAGCCTCAGATGTATTACTTGATTTGTCGTCGTCTTCATATATTGAATGCAATTTTGACAAACATGGTAATCTCAGTAAAGGCTATACTGATGATAATTTTATGCGTAGACATCAAGTAATATCAGGATTATTTTATTTTTACATGAAATTTAAATGAATATCAAAACTCTCGATTTTAATGAGCATGGTGGAAGTAGAGATTGAGTCCTGCTAATTCTCTTGAACCTGGATCTTTCTCTTACAGGTAAAAGGGATATCACAGACGAAGTATAATTTGTTTGGAAAAGAAAGCCGTGAGAGCATGCCGTCTTTGGACCGCGATTGTCGGTAAGCTTACTCTCATCGTCACTATTTTATCTGCTCTTGTTTCACTATAAGCTACTATATGTATGAATGTCTTAATGTTACTTTCACTTTTAACATAGTGTGCATTTATAACCATCAAATGTGATTCTAAATTTTTTGACTAGCATAAGATAATTTAGTTTGCCAATCAAGTTGTATCGTATCAAAATTATGTTTGTTCTTTTAATGTAATTCTTATTATTAATTTAATACTTTGGGAAATGTATGAATTATCGAACTTCTCTAAATTGGTTCTATTTTTGTTCAGAACATATTCTGAAGTACTTCTTAGTTCCAAGGTATCTTGTGCCAAACCTGCGATTATAGAAAGTCTTCCGCAGGTGTTGTTGGAGTCATTGTTTAGTGTCCCTCAGAGTGCTGAAGCTAATCCTGGAAGTATGAATTTCAAGAACCTAGTAAAGAAAATAGTCATTTAGACATAAACTGGGTTTCCACTCTACTGGCGAAACAGAACCGTCAGATGATGTAAAATACGATACTTTCCATCCAAAATAGTGTTTTGAGTTACATTTCAGTTGCTTGGTTTTCTTGCAGTCTTAGAAGTTAAATCTTATCTTTGTTCATTACTGAGGCTACTGACCTTTTTTATGCATTTCAAGGGAAATAAACCTTTATAACGATTTGATGAAGTAATATTTTTACATTACCTCTTGATATTGAGTCAACTAGTTTGTTTTTTCTTCTTTTCACTGCAATATATAGCAAAAGGAGAAGAATATCAAGTGTTCAGAGAAGATGCAAAGCATCACTGGGAGAAAATGAGGCTCTACCATCAGAAAGTAA
Source organism: Papaver californicum (assembly GCA_023531435.1). Classification (NCBI taxonomy): domain Eukaryota; kingdom Viridiplantae; phylum Streptophyta; class Magnoliopsida; order Ranunculales; family Papaveraceae; genus Papaver; species Papaver californicum. The sequence continues at coordinate 462,443 of JAJJMC010031495.1, forward strand.
GATGGTTGCCTATAGTACTTCGTGCACTGCATATATTATTACCCTTGAACAATTAGTCTTAAATAATTTATTCAAACTGTATGTAGGGTGATTACCCTTTCTCTTTATCTTTCATGTTCCTTTTTTTACCAAGGATTATAGTCTGTAATTTTTATGTTCACTTTCTTAGTGTAATTTTTTAGTGTGTCTTACTAACCTCTTTCTATGTTGTGTTTGCATCTATTAGGTAGTGAGAATGGTTATTAGCACATATCAAGCAGCTAGTGGTGCAGGTGCTGCAATGGAAGAGCTTGAACTACAGACTCACGAGGTTAATATGTTGACTCCTCTCTTTTATTGGAAGATCTTGGAACCTCGATCGAAATCTTGAAGAAATGTAGTCACAAGAACGATAAACATAGTTATTCGACTTAGTTTGCTTCCTTTATTTTGTAGAATGATTGTATGTTTGATATGTATTATTGAACATTTGAATATCAATTTTAGTGGTAAAGAATTGCATTCAATAACAACAATTGCAGGATTTTTTTTGGGGGGAAATTGATTTTGTGTAGGTCAATGAAGATTGACTTTCTTTTTCTTTATGTTGCAAAATTTTTTAGCAACGACAAAAGTCTGTTACTAAATTTTTACCAGAGAAACAGAAGTCGGTCTTCTTTGACCTAGTCAAGATTTTGCAACAGTAATAAAAATTTAATAACGACTCTAATAGTCCAGTCAGCCGTTACGAAAACCGTTACAACGGCAAATTAGTATGGTGATATGCTCGTTGCTAAATTTTGTTTCACGTTGCTAAATTTTGTTTCACCCCCTGTAACGGCTAACTGGTGTTACAACCCCGTTTTGCAACACCCAATTAATTGCTAAATGCTAAATTTGGTGTAGTGCCATGGCATATCTTTGCAGAAATTGCCAGCTCATGTATATTAGCAGTATGAGCTCATGGGACCTCTCTGTGAGTGATTCGCACTAGTGGTATCACTTTGTGAAAGGTGGGATCTCGATGCATATCTGGTGCATATCTTTGTCAATTATTCACAAGGATGACATCACTGTGTCTCATACGTAAAACATGCCAGACCTTAGCCATTTAGTAAAAAGACTTGATTACTAGTTATCTGTGTCTCAGTGCATAAATCGAAGAATCCACGAGCACTAGCATTAGGCTAGCACTACGAAGGGGTTTGGAAATGGTATTAGGTTGGCGCCTCGATACAGGAAGTCTTTTTTATAACACTAGACTAGCGATGTGTAGAGAGTTAATGTTGGCACTAGGCCAGCACTGCCAGCAGTACGGTGCTAGCGCTAGGCTAGCGCCGTTGTACAAGTAGTCAGAGCTGGACTAAGCCAGCGTCGTAGTTTGCTTGGCTGGCGTTGGCCTAGTCCAACGTCGTAGTTTTCTTAGAGTGGCTCTGGCCTAGTCCAACGTCGTGCATTGTTTCAGCGCCAGGGAGTTGTGCCACTGCGAGCAAGGCTAGTTATACCCTTGGCTAGCGTGATGGTCACTTCACATTTCTCTTTCATAATTCGCCTATAATGCTATTTTCACTTGCTTCTGGATGCATACACACTTCCATTTGCACGAGCATTGATTCAGCATCTTCGTTAAGTTACGATAACAATGTCATTATTAATACTTGATGCTGAGGAATTCAACGGGGAATTATTGCACTCGGGATATTTTCGAGTCACTTTATACTAGTGGGAAATCCATGTAGGAACTTGCTATTCATTTTGTATCATCAAAGAATATCCGAGGAGTATTACAACACACCAACAACATTCTTAGAATTCTATTATTGATAAAGATTGAGTACATAGACAAATACTGAGTCATATAATACAAATAGAAAATACAAATTTATACAGTAAATATATTAATTATAAATTTAATATATATATATATACATAGAAGCTATAAGGATCAGTGTAGAGCACATATTGTCATTAATAAAGTCTACATTCTTAATCTCCTTGCGAAACATAATAGATATGTTATGACCCGACCCTCCAACGATACTGTCCCCACTTAGCCACTGCGGTCATCCGGCAGTGTGGGGTTTTAAAACAGGCACCGCTGTGGTCATCCAACAGAAGCTTCCAAGGAGGTCACCTATCCCTGAATTACTCCCGCCCGAGCACGCTTAACTGCAGAGCTTTTTGCCAACTTTAGAGCCAACTATGCTGAAAATGTCTCAGTGTTAGGAAAGGACAAACCACCACCTTAAATTGGGGTATTACAATACCACCACCTTAAATTAGAGCCGCCCTCGGCTCCGGAATATATCCAAGCCCAGATCTTCGACGTTTCGTGCCACTCATGAGACCAGTACCTGTCACACCTCGTCCAGCGTACTTTCTCACCCTCGGCAAGTGACCCGCCGTCGGCTCTGATACCATTTGTAATGACCCGACCCTCCACCGATAGTGTCCCCACTTAGCTACTGCAGTCATCCGGCAGTGTGGGGTTTTCAATAGGCACCGCTGCGGTCATTGAACAACAGCTTCCCAGGAGGTCACCCATCCTGGATAACTCCCGCCCGAGCACACTTAACTGCAGAGCTTTTTGCCAACTCTAGAGCCAACTGTGCTGAAAAGGCCTAGATGTTAGAAAATGATAAACCATTACTCATATTCCATTTGGCGAACCCTACCTGTCGAATTGGGGTATTACAATATTATTAGTATTAGTAATAATATTAGTATAAAGTTTATTATAAATAAATAGGGAGAAAGGTATTAGAGAAGTTAGAAAACCAAAATCTATGATGTGAATTGGAGCTAAGGTTCTTGAGGAATATTAATTAAGAAAATCAGTAGAGGATCTACGGATTTAGGTAGAATGCGAAACCCTTTCTCTTTTGATGTTTTTCTTTAGTTGTTTATTTCGTATGATTTTGTATTGTTAGGGTTCATAAATTTATTAGCATAAAGATGTATCTTTTGATTAATGATCAGGTTTCTCCCGTAGGTAGATAACATGATTAGGTATCAATAGTAAAACTTTGAGCATAATCTACCGTAAATTCACCTTTAAATGTTTGTTTTAGTTTACATAATAGTTTCTAAAATTCTGGACAGTTTCTCTTTATCGTGTTTTTGATTGATTTAGGTAACCTTAATGATATTATAATGATTTGAAATACTAATAGAAGTTATATATTTGTATGTTATCTTTTATTTTGAGTTAGATTCGTTTAATTTAAGAATAATATGAATTTACTATGAATATTTTGGTAACAGGATGTAATCTGCCCAGTTTTTATAATAATCTTGTAAAATAAATATCTTTTGTTTGAGCCGTTGGTTTGCTGTGAATTTTGGATATGTTGTTAAATATTTATTCATGTATTCTGCTGTAAAATTTGAAGACGATCAGAATATGTTGCCATTATAAAATAATATAAAATAATATAATATAATGCAGTTAGTTTGTGTGCCTAAATGCTTGAAAGAAATTTATGTTGTTTAAGCCATGGTTGTATTGTTTGTAAAAATAATTAAAAAAAAAATGAGTTCATGTTTTACCGGGTAATGATCCCAGAGTGTAAAACGGGTAATGATCCCCGAGAGTTAAATAGGTAATGATCCCCATGTAGGAACTTATGTTCCTGACCATCGATAGCGGTTGTCTGTGCCGGATAAACGATAGGTGGAGTACAAACCAAGGACATTCGTACCATGAACTCATGTGTGAAATCTAATTGGATAAATTATTGAAAATATTATTGGTGTTGTGAACTCATGTATTAAAATCTAGATTGGATGATTATTGGAAACATTATTGGTATTGTGATTGTTGAATATGACATTGATTAGTTGAAGTTGTACTATATTTCATGTTATATATTTTTTCCTTGATAATTAAATTGATTTGTTTCCGCATCTTTAGAGAATGAGGTGCATTCTATTGAGCTGTCATCTCACCCTAATTGACATTCCTTGCAGATTTCATGGAAGTTGGAAGTGGAACTAAGAAATTGGTTGTCTTGTTGAACATGTTGTATTTCTTATAATTGTCTGACGTGTAATTTGGTCAAATTGTTTGATAATAATATTAATATAGATGTTTAATTAGTGAATTCTTGTTTTTAAATTTAATTTTACTTGGTGAAATAAAATAAACAAAGAAAATAAATATACGCAACAGTCTCGTTCCGACCTGTAACGCCTTGAGTTCGAACCTCCATATGTGTTTGACCCTGGTCAGAAACTTGAGGTGTTACAAGATATACATATTGTATATTTCTGGTACATGACATGACAAAAATTCATAAATTATACAATTCAGACACAGAATAGAAATAAAATTAAAATTTTCGCCTTTGACAAAAACCCTCCATCAACAATAGTATAATCAAAACTTGTAAAAATTATAAAAAAGTACCAGGTTTTTTAAAGACTGGTCTTTCCTGCAACCTCAATGTGAAATCATCAACGTAAGAGAATATAACATAAACAACATATATCAAAACTTATAAATAAAAACAACTACAAGAAAGTACCATATTTCTTAAAAATTGATCTCTTTTGCAACCGCAATGTTAAAAAATCAGTTATTGCGTCATAATCATTCGTATAACTGATTTTTATGAAATCCTAACAAGTCATTTATCAAAATCCCAATAATTGACCATACTCTGTGTGTAGAGGTGAATACAAGGGGGAAATATGGGTCGTATTCCCCCATAAGATTTTCAAATCAATATATATACCTAAGTTTTTTACTATTTGTAATTTTAAACTAATCCTATTGCGGCCCGTCTTCGGAAGGACCCCCACAAAATTCTTAATAATAAAAATACAATATCTTATATTGTTTATTTTTTTTATATAGACGACGACCTTTAAAAAGACTAAAGGTCTTCCTCAACAACTGGTGGTAACCAAATCGGAGGAACAAACCAAAACATAGTAAAAGAATTTTTTTTGGCCCTTTGAGCCAGAGTATGAGCTACCTCATTACAAGATCGAGGTTGAAAAGAAAAGATACAAACATCTAAAAGAGAAGAGAAGAACTGAATGTCTTTAAAGATAGCATTCGTCCTATGATCTCAAAACATCCTGCTGAAAATTGGTCGACCAGGTTCTTTGCATCATTTTCAATAATAGCATGCGTAAGTTTCATCTCCACAACTTTCTTAAGCACAACCCACATTGCTCTGGCTTCAGACTCTTCAGCTGATTCGTCTTCAAAAGTGATAGATGCACAAAAAGAAGCTTTATTCAAGTAATCCCTCATCACATACCCTGCTCCATTTTTCATAGAAAATTCATCAAAATCTCCATCACTGTTACATTTAATCCATCCAAAAGGTGGAGGCACCCACTTGTCAAGATTACTGATACAGTCAGTTGAGGGGATATGAAGGTTTGGTTTAAAAGATAAAAGCATGTCTTGGCTCTACCTAAAATAACATAATGATGTTCTTTCTTGTCATTAAACATCAGGTTATTCCTACTACTCCAAATGGACCAAAGTATGGTGTCAAAGAAACTATAAAGATCATCAGGCAGTCTAGAATTAGGATCAACAAGCCAAAAGACTAACCAATCATACAAAGAGCTATCAAGAAAAGCAGAAGAATTAGCATAAAGATTAGATAAAAACCAAACATGACTATCAAAGGGGCAAAGAACCAATGCACGCATAATGGGCTTACGGGTGTCAACACAACGAGGACAAGCCACATCAACCATAAGCATTCTAATCTACAGGACAGTTCTAGCATGGAGGGAATATTTGGAAGCCTTCCAAATGAATATTTGAACACGATGAGGAACTCTAAGGTTCCAAATGCACTTCCATAGAATGCTACTTGGAGAGGATATAATTCCTATGAGGGCCAAGTAGGAAGATTTAGAGGCAAATCTTCCATCCTTAGAAAGTTATCAATCCCTCCTGTCAGGAATGCATAACTGACTTAAGGGAATAGAAACAATCTTCTTAGCAGAAGCATTGTCGAAATGAGTATTTAATCTGGCAATATTCCAAGTTCTAGAATCATGATTTATGAAGTAAGAAACCTTGACACTAGGATCTTGAGGGACCAAAGGATTAGGTTTAGCAGACCCCAAACCTGGTATCCATTTATCACACCAGGGATCAATAAACTTACCATCCCCAACAATCCAGGAAATAAATGGTTTGATAAGTTCTTTAACAGTATGCAAACGCCTTCAGATCCAGGAGCAATTACTAGGACATTTGGCATTAAGAAAATCAGTCTTCGGGAAGTATCTATCTTTTAAGATTGTACCAAGGAGCCAATCAGGATTATCAATTAGTTTCCATGCATTTCTACAAGTATAGCCAGATTATTTAATTCAGCTTTCTTAAAACCAAGACCACCTTCAACTTTAGGAGAGCATAAGGTATCCTAGCCCAGCAAATGCAGTTTCCTATCATAAGGGTCTAGAGTTTCTCCCCACCAGAACGGACAAAGATGAGAGTCTATCTTTTTACAAAGGTATTTAGGAATTAAAAGAGGCTCCATCTGATACAAAGGAATGACTTAACACATGTTTCACCAGGGAGGTTCTAGTATCTTGAGATAAAAGTTTATGATACCAGCTTGTGTACTTTTGACCTAACTTCATCCAATCTAAATACAAACATCTACCTAAAATTAAGGTTTTCTAGTACATTTTAATATAATTTTACTAAAAATACAATCATTTCTTTAATTTTAGGTATTTTCCTATCAAATCTTGGATGTTTTACTGTATTTTTGTATCGATTTTGCTCTGTTGCAATTTTAAGTATGATCTTCAAAAATAAAATATTCCCCCATTAAATTATTTTTATGGATTTATAATATGTATATATGACTGTATTAGGTAAACAAAAACGAAACTAAAACAGATATCACGGTGAAAAGGTATAATCAAATAATCAATTAGATGCCTAGATTGTTTTACTAACTCACCTGGTCGTCCGTAAATGGGATATCGAGCAATTGTTTTTTGAATTGTGAATTTATTAATTTTTCAATACTAGTTTTATATGGGTTAATAGTGCTGGAAGTGGTTAAGTAAAAAGTGTTGGAAGGGCTAACGAAAAGTGAAAGTTGCAGCATTTCAAAGTTAAAACATACACGATACACAGAATTTATAGAGAAATTAATTTTTTGTACCTTGGAAAAAACTTATAATTATAATTAGCTAGACTAACATGTTGTTTGTTTGCACATGATTTGATGTCTGGATCTGACTCGGTCTCTGATTCGATACGAGTCAAATGTTAGACCGTTTGTTTTCTATTTTGAATCAGATCTGACTCGACATCTGACTTAGACCTAACCCCTGATTCGGGTCCGTTTGAGTCAGATATGAAAATGCCCCTGATTTATGGGACCAAACCACTGACTCACATATTTTTGAGTCAGTTAAGTCAGATCCGACTCAAAAAACAAGCACATTGAGTTAGATCCAAATGAGTCATGTGATTTCAGTCAGATCCAGATGAGTCAGACCTGATTCAAAAAAACAAACATAGTGTAACTAAAGGAAAATAAGAATTTGGAGGTCCTATTAGTGAGAGCTGTAAGTAGAGGTGTAAAATATGCAGGTCCAGCACAACACACCCCATGAAGCCACGTGCTTAGCGTGCTACGTGTCGTGTTGTGTTGTGGCAAAGATTTAAGCGTGATGTGTTGTGTCGTGTCGTGCTATATAACATGCTATGATGTGATGTGTCAGAAAAAAAAACCATGATGTGTTGTGTTGCGCTACTCCTGCCATTTCTTAAAATTTGAATTATTTCAAGTTGACACTATTCTTAAGAAAATAAGGAGAAAGAGATATTTTTATATATTTTAATTCAATTATACCCTTAGGATAATTAAATAGTAAAATTTAAAAATAAAATATCTATCAAATTATGTCACGGATATTTATAAACTTTATATCGTTATAAATCATTTTAAAACACCTACACAACGTATGCAAATATGAATATCTTTATACTAATAATAACTAACTAAAATATTAATTTCAAAAATATTATCTTGTTTGATGAAATAACTCAATTCTTAGGAACACAATTTTAAAATAAGTTGCTCAGTTTTTAAAGAACGGAAAACGTAATAAACAATTTGTTAACTAATGATAATTGTAGATAAGAGAATTCTTGAGATTGGGATGTCAAAAAATTTGACCCTCACTTTCTTTTATCCTTACGAAAACCTAATAACATTGCTTTTTTCTCATATAGTCTCAAGTCATAAAACAACAAAATATACTACAAAAAAACTTTAAATTTATATTTTACCAGAGAAAACAATAAAGTTTAAATCTTTTAAGTACAACACCAACCAAACAGAGCCTATGTATATTTATAAAAGTAGTACTACCAATGTAGTCAATATCGAATTTCGATTTATATCGGTCGAAAACAACACTGGTACATCTTTGTATCGGAGAGATTTTGGTTCTAAATAGCGACGAAATATCGATCCACATATTTTATATTTATAATTATTATATCAAATGCTTTTTTTCCATATTGGACCTATTAAGATATAAAACTAGTACTTATTTTTCTAAAATATCATAAAAAACATGAGTAACAATTGAAAACCCTAAAACTAGGATAAGAAAATTCATTTATTATTTTTTTGTTTTTTTTTTTGTTTTTTTTTATCCCCCACCTAATTTCAACCATCTCGGTCATTTTGGCCATCACAGTCAACTTATTTCGGGTCATCTCGGCCGAAATTATCGACCAAATACCGTATCGACGATATATCATATCTCGTCTTGGATAAATATTGAAACCGGTATTACCGACGAAATTTCAAACATCTCAACCAAATTTAACCACACTAAGTACTACTAAAATATTAACGTCATTTTCATCAAAATAAATAAATAAATATTAACATCATATATACACATCGATAATAATTATATATATAAAGGAATGATAATACGGAATTCCATCCATTGTTAGGAGTCTTTCAAAAGAATCCTGTTTGAATATTTAACAGTTAGGTGGAGGCCCACTAAACATTCCTTCTTTTTTTTCTTTTTGAAGCATACTAAACATTCCTTTAATAGGTACTTGAGTAGTATATTTTTAGCTACTAAACCCAAAACATGCAGGCAGGGTTATTGCATATCACGGATTGAAAATCCCCTTAGGATATGAAGAAAAAAGTGGGTACTGGGTAGTCGTTGGAAATTTTATTGGGACCACCATTACCACCACCAGATCAATGACCACTTTAATCAAACGATCCCCTTTTGTCCATAATCCTACGCAACAAAGAGTTTCTAATATTTCAACTCTTTAATTATCGTTTTTTTCCGTCCATATATACCAATGAATGTATCGATAGATGTGAGCTGGTAGATGCAACCTATAGGTTCTGAAATCGCGAACTGGTTTTATTTTTTTTGCAACTGAATCGTATATTATGGGGGTGACCGGCAAGAAAAATTACAGAAGTTTGGCCTATGCTTTTATCCTAGCGGTTTTGCACCTTTTAGGTCGGGAAGAACCATGAAGCTGTTAGCTAGATCTCATAGATTTGTTGTTTCTCAAATTGCATATTGCATTATCCATACTCCCTTCATTTCACATAGAAAAGCTTGCTTAGTTTTATATAAGGATTAAAAAATGCAAAATAAAGCAAAGAATATTCTTCATTTCTTTTTTTTTTGTTTTACCCCTTTAAAAAAGTTTTAAAATAATATGCATTGAATGAAATTAATGTACATTTATGAGGGAAAAATATTAGAAATATAACTTTCTAATTTTTTGATGGAGGAAGATTCATAAAAAAATAAGCCTATTATTTTATTATTATTATTTATATTTTATTAATGTTATTTTTAGTTAAAAATAATTTATTTTTGGATTTATTATTTAGGGTAATTTTAGAAGAATCTAGAAGTTTATTTTAAGAGTTTTAATAAGTTAGGAAAGTTGCCTAAAGGTAGTGGATACCTTGGGAAACAAGTTTATAGGGTTTTGGTAAGTTTATGGTTTGTTTAGTAGGAGTTATCTATACAAAGAGTTCCAAAAAACGAAAATTAGAGTTTGAGTCGGTTTATAGTTTTTTTCATCCTTTCTTGACTAGCAAGTTAGGGTTTTTCCCAAGTCTATAAAAGAGTCCTCTATGTATTATTTTATGTAGTTCAATTTGATTAATAAGAATTATTTTCTTAAACTTGTTCAAGTTTAATCGATTATTGTTTATAGTCGGAAAACCGAAGTCTAAATAATTATCGTTGTTCATAGTCGATATTCCTAGGAATATTTGAAGTCTCAACAAAACCTCTAATTTCTTCTTTTTCTTTATTATCCGCTGCATCAGTTGGTATCAGAGTCAAGTTTGATTCTAAGGGTTATTTGATGTTATTAAGACGAGTAGTCA
>JAJJMC010031495.1:472834-484816 GCA_023531435.1 Papaver californicum
GGGTTTTTTCCAAGTCTATAAAAGAGTCCTCTATGTATTATTTTATGAAGTTCAATTTGATTAATAAGAATTATTTTCTTAAACTTGTTCAAGTTTAATCGATTATTGTTTATAGTCGGGAAACCGAAGTCTAAATAATTATCGTTGTTCATAGTCGATATTCCTAGAAATATTTGAAGTATGAACAAAACCTTTCTTTTCTTTCTTATCATTATTATCCGCTGCATCATTTCCAAAATAGAAATATGCATATATTGAACCAAAAATAGCAACCAAGCCGGACGAGGTGTAAGAATCGCATCACAGTGCTAAGCAACATTTGTAAAGAATCATTATAATTGTAAAAAAACAAAAAACTATTAGGGCGTGTTTAGTACTTTTTTATAAAACTGTTTTAAATTTCTTTTTTTAGTGTTTTCAAAATATATTTCTTTTTTTTTATTTTCATTTTCTAATAAATTTTAAAAAGCTGTTTGTTAAGATTATTTTCAAAAACATATTTTTTAAAAATTAGTTATAAGTTAAAAACATATATAAAACATTTAAGAAAGAAAAAAAGAAAACAAAAAAAAGATAAATAGTTGTTTTTTTTTGTTTGTTTTCAAAAACAAAAAACAGACAGAAAACATTTCCGAAAATCATAGCTATCAAACTCGTTTTCTTGTGTTTTCTATTTTTTATTCTGTAAAGATACCTAACACATCCTTATTTTTTATTGTGTAAAGACAGATTTATAACTAACTTATAAAAGCAGTACAATGTGAACCAAATAAGTTACAAATTAAAGATCTCTTAATAAAATGATGTTCACATGACTGGTTGCCAGAAGGCAAAATAACCCTCAAAACCTTTGACATTAAACAAAATGGGAATAACATTTTGTATGTACCCTAATATTTTGATACCAATGTCGGCTAGTGACGACATTAAATGTGATATACCAATGTCTAAAACCGTCCATACATGCTGCAGGAAATTGTACAGGCCATGTACCAACAGAATATCGTTGGCATTGTCTACCAGAGTAATTGCCCGTCAGAAAAATCCAGTGAAATTTCCTTTAAAAGTCCACCAAAGTTATTCGCCGTAAAATTTCATAAAAAATGTCACCGGCCTAATACCGTTGTTCCGCTGACCTATTATGTTGGCCCATTTCGCCGACTAATTTCATAGGCCCATTTTTTTTTCCAAAAGATTATCTCATTGACTTATTCCACTGTCTCAAGTGTTAACTTAATTCCTAAAGCCTAAAATAAAATTAAGTTCTTGGCTACTTGATAGATAATTCATCACAGTTGAATTTAATTTGGAGATAAAACTTATCCAAAAAATAGGAGCATATAAATACAGAGGACATAAACTCAAAAAGGTATGCGATCTAACCCTAGAAGCTCATGTGAATGCTAACTTGAGAAGAAAAACTGCATACACCAGAGTTAACGAAAATGTTAGAAGCAAGCTATTCTTGGCTATACATCTTTGGTGCTGACTAAAGGGAAACGAAAGAAGGAGATATTTTCTCTTAGAAAGAATAGTAAAGAGAATACTAGAAAGTTTTTTCATGGAAACAATGTGTAATCACCCGACCCTCCAACAACAACTTCCAGGAAGGTCATCCACCCCTGGATTACTTTCGGCCCAGCAAGTTTAACTGTAAAGTTTTTCTAAATTTGGAGTTATTTTCTTGAAAAAGCCCTCGGCGTTTATTTAGGGTATATCATTACATATATTCCATTCGGCCAACCACTTCCAAATATTGGGTGTTACACAGTGGATATAAATAACATCATTCGTCGTGATGTAAGAAACGTGATTACTAGATGAACTGGATACCGTTGGTCGTCGTAGAAAAATAAAATCATATTGATTTTTATAGTATAGAAGGTGCAAAATATTGAACCCAGGTTGTAAACGAATGAAGTTTACCAAAGAGGATATGAAAGGTGTATATTATCCCTATAATCATGTTATCTTTATAACGGTCTGGATTTGGATGTCCCTGTCCATAAAATTTTAGTAGATACGGGTAGATCTATGAGTGTCATATATTCTCACGAGATTCTGCTACATTTCTCATGATTTGATCAAAGTTGACTGAAATCTTATAATTAGTTTTGATAAATAATTACTAAGGCGATAGAGAAAAAAACTACCTTTGACTTTTGGTGATAAATTTGTTGTTAACAATTTTTTATGGCTGGATTGTCAAGCTCCTTATGATACGATTGTAGGTCAAGATTCATTGCAGTATGTTGGGGATTTACCTGGTATTTCCAAGATTCATTATATTCCTAATGGGGACAGGTAACTACAATAGCATTGGAAGACTCTAACAATATCACTAGCATGGATATTATTAATCAGCCGGAGATAAATCACGTGATCCTACTGATAACAAACAAGATTAACGAAAACCGTATGAGCGATATGTTACAACCAACGAACTCCTAAACCACAACTATCTCGCTTAAAAGGTTACAAAAACATATGGAGATATTAAATTATTTAAGTAGATTACATTGTAATCTTATAACTCGGAACCACTCCCGATGCATATCCAGAAAGGATAAACAACTTTGGTAAAGACTCGTGAAAGAACTAATATACGGAAACCATACTGGTAAACATAGTTGATGCGTGTTATAAGATACAACAAATTAATTATACTATTTTAATTTAATTAATAAATAATATAGTAAAAGTTAAGTTTGTTCCCACGAGAAGTAAGAAGTTTTAGTTATTGAAAGTGTCATGGGAGAGAGGGTGTGTGGTAGAGGGGGTTGTAATAGGTTTTGAAGTAAACTAAATAACCAAAAATTTAAAAGTTAAGTTGTAAGCAATGGAGAAAGAAATGATCGAAGATTTTTTTTCCGTTACTAAACATTCAAAATCAATCATGAATATTATTGTTAATAAAAACAAGCGATAATCAAGTAAAGATCTGAAGAATAAACTAATATAATAACTCAAGTCATGTTTAGAACCTATGATTGATTCTCAATCAAGTATATGTTTAGCTACTCGTGGTTGTGAAAGCACCCATGATATAAATATGAGAAAATTAAATAAGAAATCGTTTTGATAACAGAACCGCTCTAAAACCATAGCTTTAGCTCCTTCTATTGAAGGTGTCTTCTTAATGTCGTGGGAGTCTTCTTATATAGTTCTCACGAAATCTATGGCTTAAAATCTCATTGGACCAAGTTTCCTCAATTTTAAGTCAAAATAGCGTCAAAATAGACCCGACACGCTTGCCACAATCGCCATGGTCCTTTGCCACGACCAAGAGCAAAGACTAAATATACCTCAAATTTTCTGTTCGGAAAACCCCAAGTTTCGTCATGGTCCATTCCCACGACCTTGGCGACAGTAGACACCAAAATTCGACTAAACTCTATGTCAGGAAAAGCACGAAAGTTGTCATGGTCGAAATTGCTAAACTACGCCGACTGTATTTGATTTTCTTGTTTCTTGAGTCTTATTGTTTTGTCCATCACTTATTCGTATGACCTTGGAATGACCTTATTATTTTATTCGGTAGTTTTGCTTTTTTAATCTCTTTAAAATGGGTATCAAAACTATTGAATTTTGAGGTTCATATCCTTCTCTTTGGGTCGTTCTTATGTTTTCAACATATTTTACTCCTTTTTTCATATTTTTTTCTATTTTTGTTGGCTTTGGATACTTGGAGTACTTCAGCTCTTGGATATTATTATTTTTTTTGTAATTTTCACTCTTTTTGGGATGATTTACCTAATAAAAATAAATAAAAGAACAAGAGTAATAACAAGATAAAATGCAAGAATTATATCAAATATTAGTATGCATTTGGTACTAATAATACCAAAAACTATTGATGATAAGTTTTTAAACTTCGTAGAACTTTGACAATTTGTACTCTTTTCTTCAATTTTTCTTTGTTTCGAAACTTCTTTATGGATTTCTTCTTCTCCACGACCTTGATTAATGGAAATGTGTTTCATTATTCTTTTCATTGTCGTAGGATAATGACTTTAGCACTTGATTCTTTACAACTTTGGTATTGTCTTGGTCGCATAAACTTCAAAAATTCAAAAAAAATCCTTCACTTTGGATATAGACTTTCTTTCTTCCTTTTGTTGCTTGTAAACCTTAAACATCTTGAACTTCTTCATAAAATTGATATTGCTTCACTTGTTGATGATGGTGGTATGTTTCTATGCTACTGCTTGGAAAGTAGTGCTAACTGCAATTCAGACTATAAAAAATGAGGTTTTCGCAATTCTGATATCACCCTGATGATTGACAAGATTAGCACTCAACAGATCAAAACGTTTTGAAGGAGTGAGAGGTTAAGTAGCTCTTCATTCTACTTGGAGTTTATACAAAATAATACGGTATATACGGATATTAAAAGGATAGGTGCCTCAATCAAAATGTAGTAGCCACTAATGATTGGTTACCCCTCTAATATTGCAGTCCTTCTTATCACCTAATTGTCACCGACATGGTTAAGTTCACCATGATTACTCTCTCAAAGACTAAGAACACCGAATGTGGTATTTCTCCAGAAATTCTAACTTCCATTATTTCGGCGAGAATTTTGTATGTAAACTTACAAAAAGAAAACCATGATGCGAAAAAAAAAGAAAGCAGGTATCTAGCCACCAAATTCATCAAGACCCTGTACGACTGAGAAGCATGCACGATAGCTGAACCGGGACGTGCACAACAGGATGACGTAAACTCGAGCTCCAACGACAAACAAATCCAGAGCAAGCCATGCTGCGAAAAAATTCTTACGTTTAAGCACTTGCATTGAAGAAAGTCGCACAACTACAAGATATTGTGGAATGGCCCACATAGTTGATCCAACAGCTGCACCTTTTAAACAAGCGCTAGACAAAAGACTAAGATTAGGAAGTACCAATATCAGCGGAGCAACCCTAAACATCGTGGGCGATGCCACCAACGAAAGTATTGACGGAGCCACACCCAAGGCAACTTCCGTTCACGTCAGAGTAGTCACAGTATACCTCAACAATAACACACAAACTCCCAGGAGAGTCATCGAAAAATGCTGAAGCCTTTTCTGCAAAGTTGCAGCCATGTTAATTAAGTCGTACCATCTCTCATGAAAACAAGAGTTCACTCTACTAACTATCCGGCTACATATTTTGTTCCCTTAAATTATCGAAATGAACCAGATAGACCATTGCAACCACGACGGACACTGAAAGCTAACGGGCTCCCATACTAGTCTATTGTGCATTCAACCATAACCCCGACCACATTATCGATGACTTTTTCCACCTGACGAATTTAATACAGAAACTCATAGACGAAAAGGAGTTACAAGAATACATACGGCAGCAACGACGACGTAATGGTGTACATGATCTCAAGCAACAGTGACATGCTAGTGCACTTGTTTGAACAATTATTCTAATGGTTAAGTAGGCACACAGCAAAAAATCATGTACAAAGAGCCGAACTGTGCTTCACGGGAAAATAAATAGCCGACAACGGTGCTAAACCTCAAAAGAGACAATTACAAAAATATGAACTACTCGCATTTTAATGTTTAGTCTAATTTAATCAACGTAGGAAGTTCTGTCGACATTATGTTCTATACACCTTTATAGGCACGAAGATAGATGGAAACATACTACAACAACCATATACAGTTTCGATGGAAAAATGACCAAACCAGCAATACTGATGCTATTTGACATCCAAGTCGGACCAATAACATTATGTCTTGTTCATGATGATAGAGGCAAAGTCATCTTACCCAACCATATTAGCGAGCAAGTGGATCCATAACATGAATTCAGACCATCAACGATATGTCAAAGTCTACAAAATTTTCAAACCAGAAAACACGATAAAGTCATAAGATATTACAACTAAGACCATGTCTAGAGATCTATTTTATTTGCAGCCACGCCAAGCACGGAAATATGTGAAGAATATACGTGGAAGGAAACGATGAGCAGAAGACAAAGCAACAACAGAGTGGACACCGCCGACCAGGGACAGAGCCGCATGTCAGGTGGGTGGGTCTAGGGACCCACCTAATTTTTTTGTTTTTCATTAATAGTCAGTTTTTGACAATCATAACTGCTAGTAAAATATTTTGTCACATTTAGTTTTGTTACAGACGCTTGATTATAATCATTACTAATTATTGTATAACAATATAATTTTTTTTAATTTTAAAACTAATAGCAAATTTTTGTTTTAATTTTAAAACTAATAGCAAATTTTTGAATATATCTTTCTATCCGACTATACTAATATGCTCTATTCAATCAAAAATTTTGGCTCCATCACTGCCGCCGACAGCGAAGCAAAGGGCCTCACTATGAAAAATATTAGGGGATGCACAACCGCGCTCATCAAATTTACCAATAAGTAATGAAATTAAAAAAATCAATGTAGATATACATGATCAACCGAAGATATTGCAGCTAATTGGATCCACGATTAGCAAAATAATAGATTACTATATCGAACTTTGTGGAGCAATGCAAACTTATTCGCATGAAGCGTAGAGTAATGACATAAATACCGATGGTACTTCTACTTTTGGTGGTGCTTAGCAATTGTACTAGTGATATAGTATTAGTCTGTGTGTCTTACACACTTTGTGTCTGTTTGTCTTACACGCTTTATGTTTTTCTTATATTTTATAACGTCTATATATATAAAGAGACGTTATTTTGTTGTTAGAGTTATTGCAAATCATTTATTTCTTTTCATTACTTTAAAAACTTTTCATTGAGAATGAATAAAGATTTATAATGTCATTATGGTATCAGTTAGGTGAAGAGGTCTTTATAGGACAACCCCCTGGTTTTCAAGATGTTGATCATCCTAATTATGTATGTAAACTGTATAAATCCATTTATGGACTCAAGCAGGCCCCTAGAGTCTCGTATGCTAGACTTTCTGATGTGTTGCTCAGTATGGGCTTTGTTGCTTCTTTGGATGATCCATCTCTCTTTGTCAGATAGTTGGGTGCTGAAATTAATATGGTGTTGGTGTATGTTGATGACATTCTGGCGACTGGGACTTCTTCTTTATCACATAGTGATTTTATTGTTAATCCAGGCACTCATTTTCCTATTAAGGATCTTGGTGCTTTGCACTATTTTCTGGGTCTGGAGGTTCATAAGAATTTTAATAGTCTTTTTCTCTCACAAACTATATATATTCTTGAACTTCTTAATAAGTCCAACATGGTAGGTTTTAAGTCATGTAATTCTCCAGTTGTTGCTCATCTTCAACTTACTTCTGATGGTGTTTCTCTTTCAGATCCTACATAGTATAAATCCTTGGTTGGTGCCGTGCACTATCTCACTTGGACCAGACCAGAGATCCTATATATTGTTAATCAAGTATGTCAACATATGTCTAGTCCTACTGATGTTCATCTTTGTGCTGTCAAAAAAATACTAAGGTATTTGAAGGGCACAATTGAGTTTGGTATTTTTTTTACAAAGGGTTCCATGCTTCTTCATGGATTTTCTGATGCTGATTGGGCTGCTCATCTCCAGCTTACTTCTGGAGGGTATTGCATCTATTTTGGTTCCAATCACATTTCTTGGTCTGTCAAGAAACAAGCGACTGTCTCTAGGTCTTCAATTGAATCTGAGTATAGGGCATTCACTATTGCTGCTTCTGAAATTGTGTGGATCTGTCAACTTCTGAAGGATATGCATGTTACTCTTCTGTCTCCTCCTAGGCTTGGGTGTGATAATGTGAGTTCAATATCTCTAGCTTCTAATCCAGTTATGCACAGTAAAATGAAGAGTTTGGGAGTTGATTTCTATTATGTAAGAGAGTTGGTGAAGCTTAAAACATTGGAAATGTTCGGGTGGTGTGTGTGGGGTGGGGGGGGGTGGGGGGGGGGGGGGTAATGGCCTAAGTATTTATGGAAGTTCTACTTATGGTGGCGCTTAGCAATTATACTGGTGTTGTAGTTTTAATCTGTATGTCTTATACACTTTGTATCTGTGTGTCTTACACGCTTCATGTTTTTCTTATATGTTAAAACGTCTATATATATAAAGAGACATTATTTTGTTGTTAGAGTTATAACAACTCATTCATTTCTTTTCATTATGTAAGAACTTTTCATTGAGAATGAATAAAATTTATAATGTCACTATGATATCAGTTGGGTGAAGAGGTCTTTATGGGTCAACCTCTTGGTTTTCAAGATGTTGATCAGCCCAACTGCATAAATCCATTTATGGACTTAAGCATGCCCCTAGAGCCTGTTATGCTAGACCGATGTGTTTCTCACTATGGGTTTTGTTGAGTATTTGGCTGATCTATATCTCTCTGTCAGAAAGGTTGGTGCTAAAATTAATATGGTATTGGTGTATGTTGATGACATTCTGGTGACTGAGACTTCTCCTTCATCACACAGTGATTTTATTGTTGATCTAGGCACTAATTTTCCTGTTAAGGATCTTGGTGTTTTGCATTATTTTCTGGGTCTGGAAGTTCATATGAATTCTAATGGTCTTTTTCTCTCATAGAGTAGATATATCCTTGTTTATGGGGAAAAGTAAATTGAACGCTATTTGGGGGGAGGGGGGGGGGGGAGTAGGTGAGCAGGTCACAATTCGTCAATCCTTAAAACATTTGTATTGTTGAAGCACTTTGTTTAGATTCGAGAGATCAATCTATACAATCCTGGCCTAAACCAAGCAATGAACGTTCCAGTCTTGCTTCAGTCACAAAATGAGAAGGAGAAGGGTTGGGTCTTAGGGAGGGAAGCTAGACAAGAATGAGGTCAGAGTATCAGACTCTGTAGGATGTGATTGGTGTTAATATCTATGAAAAACAATTGAGCGATCGAGTTCTTCTGTGTTTGATTGTGAAACTCAGACTCGGTCTCGTGATAAAAATTGTGTCTCCTCTCTGTTCAGTAGATTGAACATCTATTTATATCATAGCTATTGTAACCACTCGACCTCTTTTCTGGAAGAAACTTTCGATGGTTGAGTTGGTGAAATGGTGAAAGTGGAGAAGGTGTTGACAACTGCTCTCCACTTCGATTACAGTTGAATAGTTGGTAATTCAACTCACAACTCCTCTACTCAACTGCCATCGATCTTTCCAGAACTTCTCTTTAGTGGGTGTGTACTGCTACACCACATGTCGTAGACCGCCAGACCAAAACCCTAATTAATATCCCCCCATTTGTGACATTTGATGTCTCGTGTAATATTATAGTACTAAACAATACTAATGTTAAGTCAATTGAAGCCTGCTCAATGGGTCTCTTGACTGAAGACTTGTCTTGCTTGACTAGCTGACGAGTCTTTCTTGCTTGACTTGACTAGTGAGTCTAGCAGACTAGAGCAAAATAGATAAGTCTTGCTAGACTAGCTTATGAGTCTAGCAAACTAGAAATATCAGTTTATTTATGAATATGGAATAATGTGTCCATATCTATAAATAAGTTAGTGCTGATGAGCATGGAAAATCATACATGAAGCCTCATACGAAAAATATACGTGAGAGAGGCCTAACATAGCTTAAGGGATTGTTAAAACCCTAATTTATTCACGTGGAGAAAAGAAGATGAGGTGTTTGTCAAAACCTAATTTGTTCACGTAAGAATAAGAGAAAGGAAGAGCGCCTAGTCTTATTATTCACGTGAAGGAAGAGAAGGAATGACCAATTTCGGTCTTCACGTGAAAAAAGGAAGAAACCAAATTTGGTTCTCACGTGAAGAAGAGGAGGAGACCAAACTTGGTTCTCATCGTGAAGAGAGGAGATGAGTCGAGCTTTAGTCTTGAAATAGGACTCTCATGTTTTACTCTATGCACTCAGCCTCACACGTTAAGGGTAAAATAGTAAATTTATCAAATTTTGACAGGAAACACAAGTCGTGTGAACTTGGTTCTGTTTTGAAGTCTTGTCTTGAAAATAGTCGTGTAAGCTTAGTTTCTTGACTAGCATACATATTAGAAGCAAGAGAGGTAGAGATGTCTCACTCTCTTTAAAATTAGGGCTTGAAAGAGTCTTGCCAGAAGGCTAGAAGTTCATGTTTTACTCTTGTGCTCAGCCTCACATGTTGAGGGCAAAAGAGTAAATTGTAGAATTTTAGAGTGGAGCATGATGTCCACGCTTGGTTTTTAGTAGGCGTGCAAGCTTGACTCTGGGCAGCAAGACGCGTGAGCAAGAGAGCTAGACACTTGAGAAAATTAGGGTTTAAGATTTTTGACACATTTTTGCAACACTTATAAGTGTTGCAAAACCATTATTCAAACCATAATAAAATTTAAAAGATACTTTTTATCACCCTTTTTGTAACATTATAAGTGTTGCTAATTCGTCTTCAAACCCTAATTAGGGTTTGGAATACTTTCGGTCATGTCTTTGCAACGTTTGCAAGTGTTGCGGTTTTATTTCGCAAACCCTAATTAGGGTTTGAAAGTTTTTTGACACGCTTTTGACACATTTATAAGTGTTGTGAAGCGTTTTAAAATCCCAAATTTGAATTCCTTTCATTCGTTTGCGTTGGTTGTCTCTTTAAACAAAGGATCAATGCAACCGGGTAGGATTGTTAGATAGTAGAAGTTATGAAGTCATATATTATTTAATTTAAGTACAGTTGTGGCACTTTAATTAATATGTATATATTATTTTAATAAGTTAATTTTGTTCAATTTGAACATAAATATTAATACAGGTAATTTTGGGTTAACTATGGAATATAACATCCGAAAATAATACTCAAATTGCTCTATACTAGTGTGCAATACATGAGCCTAAGAGATTTTATATAAAAATCATAGAACATCTGGGAAACTTGTCGTGTGCTCCAGTGTTGTTCTGATGATTTTGTAGAAGACATGGAATATCACCCGAATATAATACTCAAATTGCTCTATACTAGTGTGCAATACATCTAGGAGCCTAAGCGATTTTATGTAAAAATCATAGAACATTTGGGAAACTTGTCATGTTCGACCAGTGTTGTTCTGACTTTTTGCGTAGTGATGAATATTGATTAAATTCATCAATTTGATCGTATATGTTGTCCAGACATATAAAGAGAGGGCAGTGATATGCGTTTGAGAAAGAGTAGGGATAAGCGCCTACCCGAGAATTCTTTTAAAGAATTTTAAAAGTCTGGTATTTCTCAGACCAGAGTATTGAGAGGTGATATACTATTTTATCCTTGTCAAAAGTCCACCATCTACAATCCTTGAACTTCTTAAAAGTCCAACATGGTAGGTTGTAAGTCATGTAATTCTCCAGATGTTGCTCATCTTCAACTTACTTCTAATGGTGTTTCTCTTTCAGATCCTACGGAGTATAGGTCCTTGGTTGGTGCCTTGCACTATCTCACTTGGACCAGACCAAAGATCTCAAATGTTGTTAATCAAGTATGTCAACATATGTCTAGTCCTACTGATGTTCATGTTTGTGAGTTTAAAAGAATACTAAGGTATTTGAAGGGGACAATTGAGTTTGACATTTTTTTACAAAGGGTCATTTGCTTCTTCATGGCTTTTCTGATGCTGATTGGGTTGTTTATCTTCAGCTTACTTCTGGAGGGTACTATATCTATTTTGGTTCCAATCCCATTTCGTGGTCTGCCAAGAAACAAGCAACTGTCTCCATGTCTTCAACTAAATCTGAGTAAAGGGCCCTAACTATTGTTGTTTCTGAAATTGTGTGGATCTGTCAACTTCTGAAGGATATGCATGTTACTCTTCCTTCTCCTCCTAGGATTGGATGTGATAATATGAGTTCAATATCTCTAGCTTGTAATCCAGTTATGCACAGTAACATGAAGAGCTTGAGAGTGGATTTTCATTATGTAAGAGAGTTGGTGAAGCTAAAACATTGGAAGTGTTCTATAATGGTACTTTAGATCAAATTGCAGATATTTTTACAAAAGGCTTTCATGGTCTAAGGTTTCAGTTCTTACGATCCAAGCTGAAGGTTGTTGTTCCTCGGGGGGGGGGG
>JAJJMC010031495.1:484916-495432 GCA_023531435.1 Papaver californicum
CCCCCCCCCCCCCCCCCCCCCCCCCCCCCCCCCCCCCCCCCCCCACAAAACCAGAAATTGCTCGCTACAAATTGGATATTCGACCAAATATTAAATTTGTCATCCAAAATAGGAAGAAAATGACACCCAATTGTCCTGATGGTACTTCTACTTTTGGTGGCGCTTAACAATTGTATTGGTGCTGTAGTATTAGGTTGTGTGTCTTACATGCTTTATGTCGATATGCCTTACACGTTTTATGTTTCTCTTGTCTGTTATAACGTCTATATAAAGAGACATTATTATGTTGTCGGAGTTATTACGACTCATATCATTTCTTTTCATTACTGTAAGAACTTTTCATTGAGATCACACTACAGAGATATACCTGAGTCAAAACCAGAGATTGCTCGCTACAAATTGGATATTCGACCAAATATTAAACTTGTCATCAATAGAAAGAAAATGACACCAATTACGTGAGGCCAGTTGGAGAACATATAAACCACGGGAAGAAAATAGGTTTTATAAAAAAAAGAATTCAATACCCTTTGGGGATGCCAAATATGGTGATCCTACTAAAGAAGAGCCAGAAGCTGCCTATATGTATCCACTATACGACTTGCTCGCGTGTGGATTAAACCACGATTCAACATATGACACAAGCAGTACCTCACTAGTTAGTTAATTCATGATCATCAATTTGTATAATCTGTGAGAATTAGGTGAATAAAAAATGAGGTGATATTTCATCAGTTGTTAAGAATTCAAACGAATAAATATACCAGTAGATCAGAAGTCAATATCTTTTTTGCATGCAATGGTGATGGTAGGGTTAGCATCCAGGAGAAGAGAAACGGATGTGTGGTTGTCAGAATAAAGAAGAAGTATATAGGACGGTCATGAACACGTGCCCTCTCATCCTCACAGTAATTTTAATGCTAAAGTGTAATCATTCTTTAATAATTTGACTTGGCTTTCTCTTTCCTTTTCTCTCTCATCTGTCCTGTTCTCTTCTCTTCTCTCTTACATGCACTGCAAATCGATCTGCAATCACAACACCATCATGACTACTGTGATTAGTACGGACCCCCATCTTGGTTCGTAGCTCAATGTTTGTTCAGACTTTTTTTTACTGTTTTCTCCTGCCTCTTCTTTCTTATCTTGATCGATCCCCCATTAAATGTGGGGTTTAGGCTAGAGAGAGAAAGAAAGAGAGATGTTAGAATTTGGTATAGAGACACAAGGAATGGTCCACACAACACTACTGTTAGCTAGCTACCACTGTCTATTGGATTTTGGGATTGGGGGACCATTCATTATTTTTAAGTAACCCTAGTTAGTTAGTTAGTTAGTTAGTTAGTTAGTTATCTATTTATTCCCTAAAAGATTATTCTAGGAGTCTATTTTTATTATGGAGTTTGAACCGAAGACTAGATATGGTCAACTTCAAGTAATTACTTAGATGTCATTTATATTTGTTTTCGACCCATTTTGATCCTTCCGTTCACAATTAGTGGAAAATCTTGACTCTTTCCCTACGGCATTATATGTGATGTTTTTTCTATAATAGTTCCAAGTGTCCTACTGTTCCCATTCTTGAATATGTGTGCTTAGAAAAACTTGAGTTTTTTTTTTTTTTTTGTTAATCATGGATGCAGATAGAAAAAGGTGGCAAAATACATGTTATCAGCCCTTTCTTAAACGAGAAAGTACAGAAACTTTTGATTTGATTGTATTCTAGAATGATTATCATCTTCCTATTCGATTAGTAAACTATAAAAATTCATTTTGAACGCAACTAAAATATAACTAGATTGAGGCATGATATAAGTCGATCGAAAATTTTAAAAGTACAGAAACTTTTGTTTCGACTGTATTCTAGAATGATTATCATCTTCCTATTCGATTAGTAAGCTATAAAAATTCATTTTAAATGCAACTAAAATATAACTAGATTGAGGTATGATATGAGTCGATCGAAAATTTAAACTATTTAAACAAATCTAATTTATCATATTGTATTATTTTACAACGGTCATAAAAGGTAACAACGGATATAAGCGTCCCATCTATTTTGGTTGAATGTTAAGTTCATTAGGTAGCAAGGGATATAAATGTTACTGACAAATATTGTTTTTTAATTTTAATTTGAAGCAATTGAAGACGAAATAGATCTTATTAGATTGATTTGATGGATTTAAATAATAATCAGGGTATGGATATACCTGATTAGAAAATCAATTTCGAAAAAATTGATCAAATTCGATCGAGTTGGATGAAATTAAAAAAAAATGATTACACCACACTTTTTCGAGTTTTAATTAATATGAATCAATTGAATCAAATTAGAAGTTTTTTTGATCGAATTTATGAAGCATAACTGTAACTGGGTAGTGCAAATATTTGCTTATCAACTCAATTTGAAGCAAATATTTGCTTATCAACTCAATTTCGGAAAACTATGATTAATTGGCTTTCAATTTGATCGAATTGTGATGAAATTGAAAAAAATTATGAAAAATTAAAGCCAATTGCATTACCTTCAATTTACATCTAAGTCACCGTATAAAGAGTCCCCCTGACCATCTATCATGCGAATAAGAAATGTGTTCAGCTACAAGGGAAAGTGTGGATCGACGTGTGAATTCATATATCAAGAATATTCAACCCTAACACTACTGCCTCTCATTTGGGATGGATGATAGCGGTCCTGAGCTAGACCATCTTCCTATGGGTGTAAATGGATACATACGTTTGTGAATAGTATGTTATTTGTATCCAAAAATTCCATATATTATTTGAATTCAATTTTTTCATTTTGAATTCATATCCAAAATTTTATCCGGATACCGGATTATTATCCAATATAAAATAATAAGAAGAAAAAAATAACAAAATGTTATTTTTTGTGAAAAATTAATATTATATAATATAATTTAATTAGTATAAAGATATTTATAAATATTTTTCTAATAAAGATAAAGAAAAATTGAAAAATAAAATATGATATCCACTTTTGTAGGTTTAAAATATTTATGTATAAGATTTCGGGTACGGATATTTTGGATGCAGATACATTCGTATCGAGTTAGTAACATTATCGGATAAAACATTCGGATGTCCGCATCCAAAAACTATTTTAGAATAATATTTTGATATTTTGGATCCAAACTCAAACGAATTTTGGAGTTTTTAGACATCCATTAACACCCTTAATACGTCCCCTTCATCAATCTTGGGGTTTAATTATGTAGTAGAAACATTATCATTTATGAAATTAGAATCTGAGAGTTAGTGTTAGCATCGATTTACATAATTTATAAAGGGGGATATCAAATTTTTCAGGAGATGCCAATCCAGAGATTCAGTAATCAGGGTTGTTTGTTTTATATGGATTAATATTCTTGAAAAGTTTGTATCTCTGTGTATCAATTGGGTCAATTTTGTTGTTCGACTATCCACTACTCACACCCCTAAGTAACTTCTTTTATTTTGGATTGATAAGGAAGAATAATTCACACCTTTAACTATGGAAACATTGTGGTATCACTATTAACTGATAATACATGTTGATCAAAATATGAAAGTAAAGTCAGTGTCATGGTAGTGTGCTACTGGTAAAGAAAGAAGGTCGGGTTAATGTTTCTTTTTTCTTAAAAAAAAAAACCTATTTTGGGGATCTTTTTTTTTCATGGAGGGCTTACAAGAAGACCAAATAAGATCATTGAGTAGTAAATTCAATAATCCCTTATCCACATATTTTTTCTAATGGCTAAATTTTACAGATTAATTTTATTAAAGAAGTTAATTAGTTTAGCTAATAAGTGTTAGTAGTTAGATTATATTAATAGATTTGATTTATAGTTAGTATTTATAAATCAAAACTAAATTTATGTATTTTGGTTTTTAGAGGGAAAAGTAGAAGAAGAAGTAGGTGAAGGTGGGTTTTTTGTAAAACCTAGAATTTTAGATTTTATCAATCAAAATGAGTGATTCAAACAATAGTTATGAGGTAGATGAATCCTCACTCCCAAATCAGACAAGGTAGTCGTATCTCTTAACAATCTATGGATGATTTCTTTGATAATCAAGAATTTTTAACCCAAGCTTAACTTTCTTATGAACGTTATTATGATTTTGAAGAATCAATAAGCCAAACATTTGAAGGAACATATGGTCATGATAGTCGGGTATACCACTAAATTAACTCCAATAACAATTTTGTTGCTTTTAATCGCTTAAAGTAATGAAAAATTTAGAATTTGTTTTGCATTTTTCGTACCTAATATTTGCAGTTGTAACCCATTTTAAAACTGGAATATCATGATTTCTTATTTGTAACCTTCTTATATGGCTGGGAACTCATGAACTCCCATCCGTAAACTAAATTGTATGGTTAAGAAATCATGATTTCCCCTCCGTAGATTTTTTTTTACGGCTAGGTCGTCCGTAAGTGCCGATTCCATTGTAGTACAATGGTAAAGTTATTGGATGATGATATCAATGACTTGAGTTCGAAACTCATCAGCACCAAAATTCTTTACCAATAAAAAAAAATTCGTTTGCAAGTCAACTTCCCAACAGTAGGTGCATGAAAATATTAAATGTTATTTAATGCAGAAGGTCTACGACTAGGCTACCTGGACGTAAGTATGTTGTTTCTCTTTTACAGTTGGGTCCCTACCCGTATGTGTATTCCAAAGTCACCTACGACCAGCTTTTAGAAGTATCGACCTAGCCGTAATAGACCTTTTCATGGTGTATTTCTGGATAAGATAGTCATATGTGTATTGCAGATTCACCTACGGCTAGGTTTTAGAAATATCGACCTAGGCATAATGGCCCTTTTAGTCTAAGTCTGAGAAAGCTTGACGTATTTGTATTCCAGAGTCCCTTACAGCTAGCTATAGAGTAATGTACCTAGCCATAGGTGTGCTTTTTATATGTAATTTTTGACTAATATTGTGTAATATTTCCAATTTTTATAGATCGAGCTTATACCTGAACCAATGGATAATCAACCTACACCTATTGGAATTTTTTCCGAGGATACAAGTGATCACTATTCGACCAACTTTTGATAGGAAGATATAAATGATGCAAAGTAGTGGGCTCGATAACAAGGATTGAAAAAATTATGAATTATAGTCCAGAATAATCAAGTAAAACCTACCCGTTTTCAAATGGTTTGCGAGTCTAGTGGTACATACAAGAGTCATCAAAGGGCAATGTATATAAAGCAAAGACGATGAGGAAGACCATCGTAAAGAAAAATACTTTTTATAAAAAGAAGAAAAGTTGCCCTTTTAAGCTTTAATTTAAATTCAACAAGGATAAGAAAGTGTGGTTTATGGTCATCATAACCACCCAATTCCAGAGAGTTTGATCAACATCCTTATGCTACAAGGCTTAAACCTAGTGAAGTGGAGCTTAATAGTGTGAAGGCACTAAGATGTGTTGAGTCAAAAACGTATAAAATCTAGGGATAATTAGACTTTAGGTCCCATTAAATGGTACATCTTAGCGTTTAAGTCCAAACTTTGTCCAGCTTTGAGTTTAGGTCCCGGTCAACCAAAGGACCAACGTTGACTCCGTTGACCGTCCAGTTGAGGGTTAAAAAAGTGACGCCGTTAACGGCCGTTAAACACATGTTTTAAACCAGGAATCAAAAAACCTTGTTTTAACTAGTACATGTACAGTTAAAAACTCCAAAATCTGCAAGAACTGAATACAACTCACTAACAACTACCACATTCAGTGATAAATAGAGATTTTCACGAATCACTCAAAACTGCTTTGTGTTCATAAAAATGAAGCTATTCACATCAACCTCGAAAGGACTCGCATTGTGTGAAAACTGCTCTTCATTGTACCCATTTGAGGTAACAGGTTCATTGTGTGAAAACAAATTAAAAGCATACTGCATTAATATAAAAAAGAATAATCAGAAGACATATTCCTTTTTTACATGGAATATCAAATCACAGGACCAAAGTAAACAGGAAGACAAAAGAACAAACTTGTTGACTGAAAATTTTACAAGTTGGTTCCTTTCCTTGCAAGACCTAGCGTTAAACACCACAACATGTTTGTTTAATCAGGAACCAGAGAACAACATGTAACTAAAAGCAAAAATCATGTGCATCAAAATGATGATGAGAGAGAGAGAGTTAGCATACAAACCTCACGAGTCTGTAGTTCAAGCTCTTCCATTGCAGCAGCACCTGCACCACTAGCTGCTTGATATGTGCTAACAACCATTCGCACTACCTAATAGATGCAAACACAACACATGCAAAGAACTTAGTAGGATACAATCTAGCAAACTAAGAGTGTTCACTATGATCGAAACATATGACTTTCAGGTTCATATGTATTTAAAGCACATATCAACACCCTTTTATGATACACCTAAACAATTTAGCATAATAACATTCAGGGAATGGCATACAAATAACATAATCAGTAGTAAATTGAAGATAAAAAATAGAATTGTTACCTTGGCATGGCGATGTAAAGGTGTTGCTGGCATTAAACAAATAATGGTAGAACAGTTTGGATTAGCAATAAGAGCTCCTTTGCCAGACCCAAGTTTAATGTGAGACATGGCATCTGAATTAACCTCTGGAATAACAAGTGGGACATTTGCATCCATCTTAAATGCAGAGCTGTTATCAATAACAAGTGGCGTATGAGAAAGGCAAAGGAGATAATATCTTTGTTCCAGGATGACAGGCCAGTTATTGATAATATCCCTAAAATGGTATACTTGAAACAATTGCAATATGAAAACCATGAACTTGGTCACAAATTTAATAGGAGTTTTATCAACAGGCAACATCATCAATCAAGGGAAACAGGGAAACAAAAAAACAATGAAACCTAACTCTGATAAACTTCTTATAATATTCATGAGAAGTTAGGATATTTTCAATAATGAAAAGATAAAAAAATGTATTAAACAGAGATAATGTCAATTGAATAGAGTTTCTTGCATTTGAAGAAGACCCATAAGCTAATACAGTTTGTCGTCTAGGTAAGCTTTGCTATTTTTAACGATGTAAAATTAGAACTGTATAAAGATGTTCTTCATGTGCATTCGGAAATCAAAACAATAAACAATCAATCCTACATCTAAACATCATTGGAGTTCAACCCAATATGGCAAAATCGAAAGAAAAAAACAGAGACAAAAACCAAAAAAAACCTAAATTATTTCTGGGTAAAAAAAAACCCTAAATTACAACAAACAAAACAAAATTACTCTATTAAACTATACATTCCACTATTATAAAACATGGGTATTCTTCGTAAAGAACTAACTTTACGACATCCCAATTTTGATTAACAAATTTAAAGTTCCTGCAACTTACCTTTCTGACCTAAAATCCACAGCATCTTTGAACTCCACTGTAATTCTTTGATTACCTTGTTCTTTGTTAATCAATCAACAACAAACCCTAATCCTCAAAGATACGATCGAATCTCACTCAAATTGAGTTATCGGCTGCCCTCATTCCTATCTCACCATTTAGACGAAAGAAAACATAAGGGGAGAAATCGATTTTCTGTTTTCTCAAAGAGAAAGTCCATCTTGACCGTCCAACTTTGACTGGTTGAGATTATGCCACGTGTTTAACGTGGTAGAGTTAGTCAATATTTGAAAGAATGGATTTTAGTTGGTCATTTCACTTTTTTAACCCTCAACTGGATGGTCAACGTTGGTCCCTTGGTTGAACGGGACCTAAACTCAAAGCTGGACAAAGTTTGGACCTAAACGCTAAGATGTACCATTTAATGGGACCTAAAGTCCAATTATCCCTAAGATCTATTGATATACTTAACAGTGTGACATTAAACCCAACAAATATATCTTCTTTAACTACCATCTATAACGCAAGAGAAAAATTGAGAAGGAAGACATGGTAAAATATAAAACTTATGCAACAATTATTGTATTTGGGCAAAAATAAGAACTACATGGTAGTCTATGAGAAAATATAAGAATGATGAAGTGATATATCTTTTGATGGCTCATCCAGATTTTATAACGTTGGAAAGATGCTTCCATCAAATTAATTTTATGGATTGCACGTACAAAACGAACAAGTATAGGCTGCTGATATTGAACTTTGTCGGGAAAACATCTACGAAGTCCCTATTTAGTGTTGGGTTTTGTTTCTTGCAAGACGAGACAGAGGAAATTTTTTATCGCATTACAAAAAATAAATTTTTTCTACCAAAAAGGTTATACTCCTAAGGTGATGATTACGGATAAGGAGCAAGTATTGATAAATTCGATAAAACGTGTTTTCCCTGGTGCTCATCATCTTGTTTGCACGTTCCATATATAACGTAATGTTCAAACTAATTGCAAGACAATAATTATAGCACCAAAGAAAACTGAGATGGTAATGATAAAACATGTTAAGAACTATGCTCAATACATATAACAAACATCAAAAACTTCCGAAAAAAATAGAACTTGGAATTTATTATGAAATTCCAGAACTAGTTACAATTAGGAATCATGCTCATGACTTAGCCATAATGAAACAAACTAGAATTTTTTGGATTTCTAGATCCACCTACGGTTAGAAAAAAAGACGTAAACCTAGCCGTAAAAAAATCCTATGGCTATGTTAGTCATTACGCCCAGGTCGAAAACTTATTATACATAGTCTACGGCTAGAAAAACAACTTTAGGGCTAACATATATGTGGCGAAATTTTTAGATTTTCAGACTCACTCCGGCGAAAAATTTATCAATTTCCAGCCGTAAAAATAACATTGTACTTGCATAGACTAGGAATTGTTTAATTTATAACTGAAAATTGACTACTTATTGTTGGGAAAATATAAAATCCTGGCCGTAAAATAATGTTTACGGTTAGGAGTTCATATTTTCCTAACCTTATGTGGTTCTTGAAACTGAAATTGAACTGTAATTTTTACGATCCTAACATATTTAAGCAATCAAAATCAACAAAGAATAGTGAGTTTTTCGTTTCTTACATAATAGAAGTCATTTATGGAAGATTAACTTCTTGATTGTTCAATTCTTCTTCACCTGGTTGGGGTCCATTATCATCATCACTTGGTGGTGGATTGTTTGCATGTAATCTTAAATTAGGATTTTTAGTGTTACTTCTACTGACATTCTACGTTCAGCCCATCGTCTTTTATAGAAAACTTGATCGACAATGATATTTTTTTGAGAGTCGATGATTCGACGATGAATCGTCGATTGAAGAGGAAATAAATGATAAGAGAGAAAAAAGAAACAAGAAGAAGAAGAGAAGGATAGGAAAAAAAATAAATAAATAAGGCTAATACATTTTTGGTTTTGTTTTGGTTTATGAATTAGGTTTAGCTAATTGGAAAGATAATATTATAGAATGATTAATCAATGAGTAATTTGGACATTTGATATCTATTTGGATACCTTTTATACATATTTTCAACATTATAATTCTAGAGGAGTTCTCCATGTTAAAAAAGAAAAGAAAAAAAGGCCCAGATTCAGAAAAAGAAGAAACGATTGGTTAAATAAACAAAAACTTCAGTAGTGAATACAAAGAGTAAAAAAGGATCATGTTACTATGAGCATAATAAGACAATGCTTTAAAAAAGCATAATAAGCAGGTAATAAGACCAGAGTAATAATCAAAGAATACGGAATCATGAACACGTGAGGTATCACGTGGAGTGAGTCAATATTTGCAACCCGACAACCCTGGCTGGGCTGAGTCAAAAGCAGAATGTAGCATTCTCTCTCATTCTCTTCTCTCTCTCACTAGAAATAAATGGAAATGGAAATGAGAATTGAATTCAATGGGATTTCCTCAGCTGGTGATTTTATCATCTTCAAAAAGTGGATAGGCAGTAATCATGACAGCAATTATTGATGTTAAAAAGGTGATGATGAAACCTATTGGTCTCGACACGTGTCACTTTATAATCCTCCACAAAAACATTTCTTACTTCGTAATTTACGTTCTATTTTTAAGGTTTTTAGTTCCGCGTATAATATGTGCTGCGTATTTTAGTTGTGCTGTCTAAAATTTTGTAATGTGTATCCAATGGTTATTGGTTTGTTGAGTTATTCATCTATAATAATGAAAAAACTTAGTCTGAACTGTTTGAAAATTGACATACTTTTAAATTTAAATTAATGAAAACCGGACAAAATCAGTTTTTGAATGAAATGTATAATTATTTTTTTTTCATTTCTATTAAAATAGAATATGATCCTGAACTCTGCAATTTGTCGATTTTCATTTTAGTTTTTTTTTTAACTTACGAATTATTACATAATATTTCTTCCGTTTCTGGAAAAGTATTACTATCATTTTTTTCATTTTAATCTAATAATAGGTTAATTTAAAAAAGTGATAGTAACTCTTTTCCTAAACCAGATTTTAAATATTTGATTTTGTAGTTTAGTAGAGCCGGACTAGAAGCAGTGCAACTGAACAGAGTTTGGCTTTATGAAGGGCCTTTTAAAGCCAAATCAAATGCCCCTTAATTTATA
>JAJJMC010031495.1:495442-535708 GCA_023531435.1 Papaver californicum
AAATTGCCCAGCCCAGTTCTCACTCCTATCGTGTCTTCTAAGTTTTTCGAAAAATCGAATGTGTGACAATGGATTCGACCCATAAGTTTTTAGAAAAATCAAATGTGTGAGCAATGGATTCGACACCATGACCTTTGAAACAGAAGACCTAAACTCCATACCACTAAACCATTTACTAGTTGTTGATCTAATGTATATATATAATAATTCTTCCGTCCAAGTTATATAGATGAAAAATTCAATGATCTTCTATATCCTAGGTCTTCCCATTCCATCATCTGGCTTATGTTTTTCATGTAGCCTTCAAACCGAATGACTCTATGAAATTAAGTCGATATTTCCACATATTACGGGTAACGTAGGAGACATTTCAATATCTTAAATTAAGAAAAAAATTAGGTTTTATAAAATTTTATCTCTTTTCTTGTTTTACTTATTGTTTTATTTCCAATACTAGAAACATCAAGTTAAATATTTTGATATCCATACATCATAAATATGAGTATATATGAAGGAAAAAAAACTGCCTAGTAATTAGAACTCTGTCTATCTAGATGGACAAGTAAAATTCATTTCTCTGCCAATATAACTTGGACGAAAAAAATTTATATAAATTTAAATTATATCAAAATCACTGACATGTCTTACTTTTGTCTATCTAGATAGACATATACCATTTTTTTTAGGTGTTAACTATGTAATATTAGTCTATATAATATATATAAACGGAAGGAGTAAAAATATTGATTATGATTTTAGTGTACGGTTGGATTCTTCAAAATTCGAAATTCTGTTACGATTTACCGTTTTAAAAACTAGATATGTACCACACTTTTGTCATTGGATTAGACCCTTACGTGCAAATATTAGTAGAACCACGATATCTTTTGAGTCTTTCCTAGTATATTTTTACTCTTATCTATATATATATAGTAACCAATTTTTTTATTTTTTATCATCGGTACCAAATTATTGGGAGAATATTTTTTTTGGCCTTAGAAAAAGCCTAACGTTCAAGCTCGCACATGACCCTTTTAGATTTGGAATCGGCTCTCTAGTTTGGGGTTAGCTTAATTTAACACCATAAATCTCTCTTTTGTATTTTTGATAATGCCAAAAAATAAATGCCAAATAGAAGACCTAATGGAGGAAACATTTCTGTGAGTCCCATTCTGAAACTTTGGGTTCCTATTTGGGGTGCAAAAACTGAAAACTTCCAGGATATTTAACAACGTAGTTAAGGTCTTAAAAAAGTAATTAACCATTTCATGTAAGAATATAAATTTGAATTTTCAAGATTATTGAAATAATAAGAGTATATAATTACTTGAGTAAATGATTTGGCACAATTTTAAGTACATGGGATGGGATTTAGAGGGAAAATCGAGCTAAATTGGCCAATCACTAAAATGCAATAAGGGTTGGCAGTAAAAAAACTCCATGTTTATGTATCTACTATATACTGATCAAGTCATTTGGAATATTGCGAACATGATGCAGGATATGTTACTTCTCGGCACAACATTACTGCTGGTGATGAGAGAGATAGTTCAGTTTTCGTTATTTCTTTTATCTTTTAACCCTGAACCTTCAATCTGTTCTATTTCACATAAACCTACTTCCTTTAGTACTTCATTTGGTTTAACTGACACAAACACTAAATTTAACTATCAACAACAACGTATACACATTAAAACAAGTCATTTGGCATAATTCAACAATCAGATTTCTGTTGTTGTTGTTCTTTGTAAAGAAAACCAGTTCTTTGTCTTCTCTAATTCGTCCGTAATAGAAGATTGTGAGTATTACGGAACATTCTTGGTAACTTATCAATATTCAGTGTAAATTACACCGTAAAAAGATGGGTTACATTCAACCACCATATAAATATAACTTTTGGATTAGCTTAACAATTACTGATTTTGTGATAATAAAGTCTTAGAAAAGCTAATATTCCCAAAGCGACCCTATAGAGAATAAACCAACATTCCTGTAGTCTATAATCTATTTATACTTTTCCATACACTCACCAATTTCAGCAAAAATTTCTTTTTTCTTTTTCTTTATCCCTTTGTAAGAAAAGACTAATTAAAGTAAGTCACGTGCAAATGCTTAACAAAGATGAAAAGGAAAAATTACAAACAAAATAAAACAAAAGTATAAACTCAATAACAAATTGTAGAGAAAAGAAAAAAAGAACCAAAACCCACGTTTATAAAATCCAATTGTTATAGGAAACTTAAAAAAAGGCCCCATTACAAAATGGAAAAAAAGTTCTTCATACTCCATTACAACGAAAGTAAGATCTCTTCTTCCCTCATAAAACACTTTAACTTAAAGAGTTGAAGAATAATGATCCCTGGATTTCTTTCTTTTTCCTCTATTCTTTTTCTCATTCCTTTTCAACAGCAAAAACATATAAAAATCAATGTAGATTTTCTTTTCCTTCATTATATTTACCTTAAGAGAATATTATATATTATTATATAATATGTTAGAATTCATGAGGTAGTCTTACAGACTTACACAGCTCTGGTAGAGGAAGAATGACTTCAACTTTTTTTTCTTTCAACCCTTTTTTTTTCTGTCTCTTTTGTCTCCTTGTCTTTCTTTCTTTCTTTTCTTTTCTTTTCTTTTCTTTTCTTCTCTGATTTTTTATGAAGTGGGTACCTGATTCCTATAACATCAACCATACTGATCTTCTGATAGATTTTATATAATGAGTTCAAAATGAGTAGTAAGTGTAAGTAGCAGTAAGTCATGACAAAATCATCATCATATAATTAATGATCATTAACATCTTCATCAATGGGGTCTTCCCAATGTAAACTCCAAGTTAGGTTTCTTGGGGCTAGTCCCTAAAAGACTTGTTGTTGAGTTCAAATCTGATACTCTCTCTTGGCTTAAACACTTTGGGTCAATATCATTCTGTCGTAAGAAAAAAAACAAAAAACAAAAGGAAGT
Organism: Papaver californicum; assembly: GCA_023531435.1. Classification (NCBI taxonomy): domain Eukaryota; kingdom Viridiplantae; phylum Streptophyta; class Magnoliopsida; order Ranunculales; family Papaveraceae; genus Papaver; species Papaver californicum. The sequence continues at coordinate 498,407 of JAJJMC010031495.1, forward strand.
TAATAAAATGGGATAGAAAGTAAAATATTGCAGTACTACCTAGATAGTAGTTGTTAGTGCATATTTGGTGTGTTGATGAAAACCTGCTAAAAATCAAAATCAATGACTAAAGAAATTTAATAACTTGAAACTAATGTGTACCCTTCTCAATGCATATGCTATTTTATACATAGACATCTTCGTCTTGTTACTCCCTTAAAAAATTTAGACTAAGAATTTTTTTTGATTTCATAAACATCCATTTTCTTATCCGTTTTATTATTTATCCTATTTTTAATATTAAAAATATTATTTTAATAGTGTTGATAATTTTATATCATAATTAAGGGTAATATTTAAAAAAACTCATTTTAAAATTAAAATTCCGTCTATCTAATGAAACTATCAAAATCTAAAACTCCATCTTTATATGTGGTACGGAAGATGTATAATATAACTAACCTTAGTATGTATGTAAGTGATCACTATTGATTTATATATTTAGTCACGAGAAAGTACCAAAATATTTTGATTTATTACTCTTTAGCAAACTATCCTTTTTGAAAGGTTTTTATCTTTCTTCACTCTTGCATGAATACCTGATATGTTAGATGGAGTTAATCTCAGAGAAGGGAACTAGATATGATTCTTTAACTTTTGACTCTTTATTCATTCTAATAAAAAGAAAAAAGTTTCATTTGTGGGGAACACTATTTTCCAGTTCTAGGTTTTTAATCTTTTACTCTTTTTTTTCTTTGCTTTTGGGAGAAAGAAAGTTAGGGTATTTAGGTGGGTACCTCAAAAGGGGGTGCACCCCCTCCAAAACGATCTCTCCTTTTGCCATGCAACCAAGCTTCTCTACTGCAAAACAACAAACAGTATACAGAGAGAATAATTTCAATCAGTGGAAGCCATGCATGAAAAATTTCAAAAAGCAAAAACTAAGAAAAGAAAGATATCATTCTTTTACAATTAACTTGATAATTTAAACATAATCTTTAGCTTTATCATTTGTATTTGATTGAAAGTAAAGTTGATGAATATCAATTATCTCTCCCATGTGATGACCCATTATCCATAATAAGAAGAAACAAGGCAATTTCAGAGGAGTTAGCTTTGGAACCAAGTTTTCTCTAACATATTATGCATGGGGGGCCCTTGTGCTTTGCCCTAATTGACCACAAAATCTAGATGAAAGAGAGACTTTCTTCATTTCAGGATATTGTATATATCTGGGATCATCATCATCATTTGTTTTGGAATATTGGTGTGAAGAGATTGTTTTATTCTTACGTGCTTTTGAACATCTACTTAAGTTAGATTTAGATTATCACCCCATCACAGGTAGCTACCTAGGGTTTCCATGCATATTTACCTGATATCAGACGTTGAACAAAACTAAGATATGGTATTTGTTCTTTTTGTGATCATTGCCTATAGATACTCGGAGCATGCATACAACACATTAAAGCATCAATATTCACATACTACTGCGTCTTATGGAAACTGAAGTGCCCTACTTTCAAATGAACTGATTCAACAAGTCCCAAACCAAACTCACCATTCGATATGTTAACTTATTATCTAAGTCAAGCATACATGGAGAATCCTAATCAACATGTCGAGGGACCAATAACAACGGGACCAGACTTTCTAATGGCTCGACAAATGCCTTTCTAGGTATTTCATTTTTTATTTCTTTTCAGTATATGTTTGCTCTAGTAGCTAATACGTACGCTTATGGAGAGAGGGCTTACAAAACATCTGTAGATATAACAATCGTTCTACTGATGAAGTAAATTAAAGGCATTAATTCAAAGCATGTTACTTATGTACCTTCAATTTTTAAGAATTAATACATGAATCATAAATGAATATGATTAGATAAACTAAAGTAATCAGTAATTATCAATCAGTATTTACTGCCCATGAATATACTAGCTTCATTGAATTTGCATACAGAAAACTAACCCTTTAAAAACCCAGGTATTTATGCTCTAATAGGGATTCAAATTAATAACTGGAAAGTACCTGTACTCGTATCAAACAAGAAAATTTAAATGTGATAATCGCAACTGTTTTAGTACCTTGAGGAATTGCTCCAGAGACTACAATAATCTTGATCTTGGTTCATGTTATTATTTGGTCTTCCATGTTGCACTGATAGTTCAGACACACGAGGATGCTGAATTTCCAGCGCGATATCGTTAGATATTTCTCCGGCAGACCCATTTTCAAATCCATCAGAATTACCTAAAAAACAAAAACGACGAACAAAATTTCATGCCAATTTCTCATATATTTTATAATCAAACGATAAAAAGCAGAAAATTGATGAACATATAGAATTTAGTATTTATATTAGAAACAGTCGATTACCAGAAGAAGCGGAAGGTCTGTCGGTGGTCTTTAGCGTTCGATACATCTACAAACAAAAACAAAAACAAACACATTACTAACTGATCACATTACAATCTAAAAATTTATATTTTATTTCTTAATTAGAACCTACTAATGTTTATTTAATTTAGCTAGTGTACATAAATATAAAGGTATAGTACATTCTATGCGTGATGGATGTATGTATGAGTTTCATGGAGATTTAGAAACCCAATGGATGAAGAAATCATTGAGAAATAATTAACAAATTGTACTTTCTTCTTATTTCTGCAAACTGCAAAAGTAGAGAAAACAAAAAAATAAATAATATGTTTCCGTTTTTTATCATATTTTAAATGAAAACAAATTAGATCTTGTTTAATTCACTCGGTTTCTAATCTAGTAGTACCACTTCTGAAGTGTTTTTTTAGGGCTTTGTCTTACATATATATGTATCTCATCTTGACCCACTTTTTTTCTAGCTTCTTTTATTAGAAATGATTTCTTCTACCAAGTAAAAAGCTGCTTGTTAACTTGCACAAAATTCAAATCAAGAAAAACAAAAGTAGTTATTGGAATTTTTTTTCTTTTCGTTTTGAAAAACCCTATGTATAGATACATAGAAACCTTGATTCTTACAATGTCTGTTTGTATTGACAAATGACAATTATCCAATACACACCCCATCCATGTACTACTGTAGTCTTCACAAGAATAATAAACCAAGAGAGTTTGAGAGAGAGAGAGCGAAAGTGAGAGTTTGTGATACCCATTAGCTTGAGAAAGTTAAGAACTTAAAACCCATATGTGAAAAGAGGCCAGATTATACCTGTAAATGGGATTTAACGTGAGCAAGAGTGAGATCTTTAACATCCATAAGTTCAAGTACTGATTTTGGTGTAGCCCCTAAAAACCCCAAAACAAAACCAAGAATCTATTTATCAAGCCAAACTTAGATTGAAATAGTTAATGAATAAGCAATGCTGGAGGGAATAAGAAATCTAATAAATAAACCTAGAGAAATCAATAGCTGGATTGTTAATTTGGTTTTGCTGATGAAGCTGGCTTACTTTCATGACCACCTAAGAGTTCAACGGCATGAACGAACCGATTATGAAGAGTAGTAGTCCATCGCATTCGAGGAGCTCTCATACTTCGTTTAGCCGGAAATCTTGTTAAAAATCTTGATCTCATAAGATGATTCTGGGATTGAAAAGAAGTTGAAGTAGTTGAGCTTGAAGGAGAAGAATTAGAAGTATCAAACGGTTGTTGATGAACAAAAGAAAATGAAGAATTTGGATTATGATAAACTGGAATTCCTCTTATGGGTTTTAAATAACCTAGTTCTTGATGATGATGATGATGATGATGATGACTGTGATTATGAAATGATTGCGGACTTTGCTGCTGTTGTTGATAATAAGCTTGTAGATGATTATGATGTTGTTGGAATTGTTGGTTATGATTATGATGAAGAAAATGATGATTTTGATGTTGATGATGAGGTTGGATAAGATTTCCTTGGTGATGATTAACATGAAGATTGTTAAAGTTAGATTCTGTTGAAACCCTAGTTGGATGATGATGATGATTATGATTTGTTAAAGAAAGTTGAAAAGAAGTATCAGATTTTGCAGCAGTAGTTGAAGCAGTGTTATTAGAATCCAGTGCTCTTCTCCAAAACCCTAGATCCATCTCTTCTTCTTCCTCCTCATCATCATCTCTTTTTGTTGTTCTTCTCCAACTAGATGTTGGCTTACTACTGGGAGGACTAATTTGTAGTGATAGATCAGGTTGTGCTGGAAACAGTTCCATCACCACTCCTACTCCTACTCCTAATCTGATAGAACCAAACCTAACCAACACGATATGCCTTAGCTAGTAATCTTGTTCTTCTTCTTTGAGTTCTTTTTGATTACTAATACTAACTAGTTTGTTTTTGTTGATAAACTAAACCAAGAAAATGGTATCATGAAATTTGTGAAAACTTATCTATCTGTCTGTCTATCTATCTATAGCTAGGAATTTGGAGTTGGTTTTTGATTGAGATGAGAGAATGAAAGTTGAGGGTAGTTGAAGAAATCTGATTGTTTGGGTTTCAAAAGGATTGGAAAGAAAGGAAGAAAGAAAAGAAAGAAATGACAAGTTTGTAGAGTGAAATAGTTGTCTTTGCTTGTTTGTGTGAAGTATGTGTGAGACAACGACACTTAGTAAGAGCGCTAGCTTGGAAGGAGAGCGGAGATAGGAGAGAGGGTAATGAGAGTGGATAGAGAGAGAGATTAGTATGTTTTCTTTTGTGGACGTGGGGGTAAGATAGAAGAAAGAGAGAGAAAGGAAAGAAAGAAAAAAAGGGGAAATTATAAGCTGCTTAAGACTTATTGATTCCTTTTTACTACCCACTCATTTACTCACTATCTTCCTCTTTTCTTGTTTTCTGTGAGACAAAAGAAAAAATTTTAGTGTAAGCTTTAACGTGTGGGTTTGTCTCTCAACCACTAAGGTGTACCTTCCCTTCCATCTATCTGACTATCTATTTCTATTTTCTATTTTCTATTTTCTTTATATTTTCTCTCGTATTCATTGAATTGAAAGTTCCGTTGTTGTTCTTTTCTAAAAACCCTAATTCTATTACTTTAATAATTTGATTTGATTAATACGAGTATTTAGGTATTTACTTGCTAATTTAAACCAAAACCCACTCTCATTCTACTCTGTAAGTCTCACACACAAAGGTTCGGTTTTGGGTTTTAGTTGTCCCATTAGATAAATAAAACTCTAACTTTAATGTGTTTTTTCCACATTATACCCTCGTTTATGATATATGGATATCATTATAATTAACTAAATATTTTTAATGTTGAAAATAAGATAATCAGTAAAACAATAAAAATGATTGATATTTTTGATATTAGGATAATTTTTTAATCTAATTTTTTTGATTAATCCCACCTTTATATATAGGGCCTTTATATATGGACGAAGAAGATATCAACATTTTATCTTCTTATAGATTCCTTTCATTCTCATGCATCTAACTCATTAATTCTTTATCATCTTCAAAACTTTATTACCCTCCCATTAATGCCCACATTTTTATTTATGGAGACTACAAGATGTACTTAAACTATTATTCACTATATCAGAAAGGTATGTTGGGATGTAACTTATATCACACGAACTCTTCCAATCAAATTTCACATTCTTTGGTCAATACAAAAGGCAGTATGATCTAGTGACGAAACCAGAAATGAAAGTTTAGGTAGGCTAAAAGCATTAGGATGGATTGAGATTAAATTTTTAGAATGCTAAAAACAGTTTTTCTAGAAAAAATAAATAACCTTGAAAAGCAGATTCCCGATCGAGCTAACGGTGATCTAGAACTCTAAGCATTTTTACAACGAGTTCACAACAAATGTTTTCCCCGTCAGACATATATGGATCTTTCCATGCTTAAAAAAAGAAAAGAAAAAGGATATTTCTTTTGACATGTACATAAAAACTTTGAAATTAGGTTATTTCACTCATGCAAAAAAACTGAATCTTCTGATCTAAATATTCTAGGTTAATACCCGAAATTCTGAAGTTAACTAAGTTCAAGCCATAATCCACCTCTGGTTTGTGACCCTCATTTCTATTGGTTAGCCATTGACCTACTTATAATCTATCAATAATAAATAAATAAAAGTGTGTACCATGTACGGGCAAAATTAGTCGACACAATCTGCAAGTGTAATGGATTTTTAGTCCCTTCTTTAAGCAATGATAATGCTAACAAATTCATGCCTTTTTTTATCTCAATTAGGAGCAATTCTAGTGGTACCAAGCCAGATGGATGGATAAATTCAGGTTTGGGCAGTGGGAAACTATTAGAACGAGGCATGTAAAACCGATCGACGTAAGATAGGCCGTCCCGCCTATGTTGAGCCGAGCATCGGCTTAGTGAGCCGAGCGGCCTAGCATGATTTGACTTTTGTCCTATCTCTATGAAAAGAATCCAACAGCTATAATTCCACTCCAACTATTTATGATATTTGTAATTGAATTAGAGAGCATGTAATCACAACTAAAGAAGAAAAAAAACTACTAATTTTACTTTACATTCAATTAAAATTTAACAACGTTTTCTCTGGAGTAGCATGCCTACTTTTTAACATTTCATACGTACAATCAACAAATCCTTCAGGATTGCGTAATGAGCTTCGTAAACAAAACTTGTCCTTTTCCATCTTCGTCATTCTTCTCGAGCTCGCAATACAACTTCAGCATTGGTTTCACCCCTTAATCGATATCGATTGACAACCCGAACTAAAGCTATAAATTCTTTCACTTGTCTTTTTATAGTTTGATATCGACAAAACAACCCAGATATATTACGGTTATTCGGGTTACCACCGGTGTTAGTGCAAAAGTTATTATAGATTTTTCTCCAGTAACTCATACTCACTAAACCATTTTGTCGTCGTTCCTCATTCCTTGCCGGATAGCATGCAATAAAGTTCTACATATAGATAGATCTTCATCAATGGTAAAATATGCCGGATTAATATACGGTTGAGCCATATGGGTGTAAAAGAATTTTGAAAAGAAGTTGGAGAAGGTGTGATTTCGGAAGTAAAAATGGTTGAATTTATAGAACTATTTTATAACGTTATATGGAACTAGCCGTTGTCGGCTCAACCTAGACCGATCGTCTCAATTTGCAACGACAACGGCTATATAATTTTTAATTTCGATCTTAGCAATAAACTAATTCAATTACGAATTTTTAATTAAATATACTATGATAAAATTAGAATTTTTAACTAAAATTAAAATAAAATAACTAAAATTAGATTAAATTAATTAAAATTATATTAAAACATCAATCTCTGTTACATTAATTTAATATACTACGCTCTTTTACAAGATATAAACTAGAGCAGTAAAAACTTAAATTAAATAAACACTTTAGTAAAAGTCGTTGACAATCTTGGGCCTCGTGTTTATCTTCATTTGATGGATCTTCCATTCAATGCGCTCTTTAGAAGATTCTCCCTGGTTTTTTAGAACAGTCGTACAGTTGACTTTCAAATTTTCTTTTCCTTTGATTTTCTTGCCTTGAACTATTTTTTTCTAATAGCTGCAGATTTGACTTGGTTAACATATAAAACTTGAAGACCTCTTTGTTTTTTCTCATTCTCTATTTTCCTATAACCATCACATATCTTACTAATAGTATCTTCGAGTATGACTCCAGAAAAATCAAGTTGTGTTGGGTGGTCAAGTTGGGTTACAATTTTTGCCATTTATTTCTGTTTTTTTTTGAACAAAAGTTGAGAAGGAAAGATTAAGATTGAAGAGATAGTATAAGATTTTTTGAGTGGAGAAGGTGTGATTTTGGATTTGAAAATGTTTGAATTTATGGAGGAGAGAATAAGAGTCGTTGGATTATAGCGTTGTACACCGAGCCTCGGCCTAGCAAGGGCCGAGCGTCTCAATGAGAGTCAATTGTCTCAAACAAAGACCATCGACTTAACTAACGCCTCAATGGGAAAAACCCCTAATATACCTATTTGCCAACTCGTTTTTTTGGTTTTCACATCCCACTGTGAGGCGATAATTGGAAAATTAGTCAATATACCAACCCCACTGTCTTTGCTCTAACTAGTTCATAATTAGCCCATGCATGGCTGTTGATAAAAAAGATCGTAATACAATTCTAATTTACTATATGTGAGCAGTGAGAAGCAGATCCATACAATATTGATTGTCCTCTTTAGAAAAATAAATTCTAGTACTGGTTCTCCCGTCCGAACAGGTAGGCTTTGTACGACATGGTTACAATTGAACTTGGGTACAACTCGCCCAGATTCTGCTTAAAGATTGATTGTACACGGACTAGGGTGTTATTACACATATGATTTAGGACCTTTACCTTTCATAAGAGAACATATATGAGACAGCCGACCTCACAGTAATAGCTTAATCCACTTCGTGTACTCCCTCCATTTTTAAATGATAGGCTTGTTTAATTTAGCACAAAGATTAAGAAAAACAATCGTTGCAATCATTTTTTCATATTTTTTTACTAATTTATCCTTCAAGTTTTAGATGGTCCCCTCCATCAGATATTAGATAAATAGAGGAGAGATAAGTGGTCCCTCAATGGATAAATTAGTAAACTAATAACATATGACTTTCCTTAAATAGAAACAAACCTTTCTTGATATACCCGTTTATGGAAACCTTGCATATCTTTTAGAAACGGAGGGAGTATTTTTGATAATTAACCAAGTCATGTATTAAATTAAGTGATGCGTCGTCCATTCTCAAAGATAAGTGGATCCAATAAATAAAAGAACATGCAAAGAGTTTAGTGAAAGAAATGCCCAAAGAACTTACAGTAATCTGTTTCATGTGTAGGTGAATATTTCTAAATTGTGAATTTGGCATACGAGAAACATGAGATGTATTAGAAGTTATTTTATTTCACACGATTATATTATTTAATGATAAATGAACTTTCGATAATTGGAGAACAACGATTTTTTTTCTTCTTCTTTTTGTCTTCTTTGCTTACTAGAGATTGTTTATAGATTATAGTTTATACGTCCATTAATACAAATAGGTACTTGTAGTGGAGAAATATCTGAGGACACATGTAGGCATCTTAGGCGAAGAGATTCTAACACTAAGATGAGGGCAAAGAACTAAAGAGAACTTCTTGGTCTTACGCGTTAAACGAGATATCTACTACATCAATCAGAAGTTAGGACGCGTGGAAAGTAAAAAGAAGATCAACGACCAAGTTTGAACGGGGAGATAGAGCATTAAATGATTTTATAGAGCACGCTTGATGTGATCAGAAGCATGTAATGCATCTGACAAGAATCGAAAAACACTCTTCAATTCGGGCCGTGACCAAGGAAAAAACAAGAAGCTATTATCACCTCAGATCGAGTTCATAGCAAGTCGAGACGAAAATTAGCATATCGAGGGAACCCGAGAAGATTCGGGGCACGACATCAAGAGATTCGGGCCATACTTCGAGTAGCCTACAACAACTTAGATACAGGCGCCCAACACTGAAGTTTGGTTGTAAAGTACATTTTGTCTATAAAACTGAGCTCAGCCAAGAGAGAAGGCAGGTTATGTTATTTGGAGAAAAAGTTGTAACAAGTTTGTGAGAGTGATTTTGAGTGTTCCTTATGAGATTGAGTTCATACTATTGTAAGTTCAGTCTCTATCAAATAATATAAAGTCTTTACCCCCGTGGACGTAGGTAATCATACCGAACCACGTAAATATCTTGAGTGATTATGGTTATTATGCTCTTAGTTTTACTCATTTATCTTCTTATCTGTGAATGAATGGTTAGATGAGTGTAGTTAGATTTTATACAACTATATTTTGGCGCTATAAACAAGGATGTTTAGCATCTTGTTGAATACCTTTGTGGTGGGTTACTTCATAAAATGGTGAGATCTATAATCTCCAAGGTGTCATGGACCTTTGTTGAAGCTAAAAGACTCTCGTGGAAGGTTATTCATGTTATTTTTTGCTTTTTTAGTAGCTAAACTTAAGGATTTTGAGCTCCAAAATATCACTGGCCTTCGTAGAAGCTAATTTTTTTTTATAAGAGTTAGTCATGTCCTAAGAACAACGGAAGTTATGGATCTACAAACTTCAAAATATCTATGATACTTTGTAGAAGGTAAAGTAGATCGGGGTTACTCGAAGTTCAACATGGCAAGTAGATTTGGAAAGTATATAAGTCTTTTTCTTTGATGGTTACAAACTCAAAGATACTTTTCATAAATGATAAAATAGTTGTCATAAACCAAGTTCTTACGTTCTGAAACTTTAAAATCTTCTTGAGGTTCTTCCCGATAGAAATCCTAAAAGATTTCACTCGTTCGCTTGATAAGTAATGGTGGAAACCTTCATAACTAAAAGTTTCAGGAAGCCAAAACTAAAGGGAAAAGTTCAGGTCAGTTGAAGCCAAAAGTCATTTAAGTGATCTAAACTCAAAGCAATTAAAGGTCATAATCTAAGCTTCTTAAAGCTCGTCAAAAACTTTATTGACGAAGAAAATAAGCTAAGATCAAAGAAAAACAAGATGTCAGATAATAAGGTTTCTCCACATCTTGTTCAAGTATCATCCAAATAAATTTTTCAGTCGACGGAGCCGACAAGTTGATCAGTCTCCACCCACCCAGTAATAGAAAAAGAAGACTTGCACCAAAAGATAGATGAGAAAAACCTAGTATTTAGGGCTATGACACTCTTTTCCAAAAAACCACATGGACCACAAAAAACCTTTTCAGAGAGGCATAACTCTGATAACTACCTATGAACATTGAAATTTTGGTTACGAACTATCGGATTTGGGGATTAGAACCCGACAAAGAATCTTTAAAAATATGCTTTATTTCCTTTAATAGGTTGTAGTGAGTCTGTGTATTTCACTTCTAGACGTAGGTCATCATCGGGAGCAAGCGAGATTCGATGGCCAGTTCGTCAGCACAAACGCGACATCTGCATAGTCGAATAATAGCATGAACAAGTCTACAGGAGGGACTCACGACTTCTGGACAGGAAAACAATCCCAACCTGTGGCAGATCTTAATAAGGGGAACTTGCCTCGAGATACCACTAGTTGAGGAGGAAATTCATCTGATCCGACCAGCTAATGTGCAGATTCGTGAAACAACAGTTGATGGAGAGTATCCCCCTGATGGGTTATTCCTTTCAGATAGTGAGGAAAAGCAAGTGCAAAGGAGAGCTCACCAAGAGGAACATAGGATGACGGCTGAGGCGGCACAAAGAGAAGCGTCTGAAACAGAAGCACAAAAGTATCGTCAAATCATGATAGGGAAAAGACATCAAGTCAAAGGAGATAATGTTCTAAGAAGAGACAACCCATCTAGTCATGAATGCACATACACGACTCTGGCAAGGATCCTAACAAACCAGCAAAGACATGAGGAAATGGTTAGAGTGCTCGAGGAAGAAACCTACTTCTAGAGCAAGAGAATAACCTACTTCGAGAAAGAGGAATGATACATTGAAGCCTACCAGGGGAATACCCAAGAAATAAGTCTACACATTCGGCAACATGAGACACGATCCGAACAACATCCAACATGAGCAGAACGCCAGAGATGACTTCTCCCAGACATCTAAGTCCAGAACCTAAGCTACAACCATGAAGATACTATGGGAATCGGGAAGACTCTACTTCATAGGGGGAACCTAGACATGAGAACCGAAGGCGTGTCCAGAGGATGACAGAAAAGGTGAAGAATCTGAAGGCAATGATCAAGAAAATAGTAGGCAAAGAAGATGATGACAAATTATCTGAAGTAATGATGAAAGTAGAAAAGACCCCATTCACCAGGAGATTGGCGAGAGCTGAATTTCCTCTAAAATGCACTCTACCAACTTTTGTGTCAAGATTTGATGGGACCGATAATGCGGTAGAGCATATCAAAATGTATGGCATAACATTGATATAGTGGAGGCATAATGATATGGTGATGTGTAAGTTCTTCCCAGCAAGCTTGGACGAAGATGCAAGAACTTGGTCTTACTCACTTTCCTAGGGATCAATTGGAACCTATGAAGAATTGACTGAAACCTTTTTGGAGACTTACATGCACTACAGCAAAGCCAGACCTCGAGTGAACAAATGTTTTACCCTAGCCAGAGGACTCAAAGAATCGCTTCGGTCACTAACAGATAGGTGGAGAAAGTTACGCACCGAGATTGGAAAGGTACCAGTGGATCAGCAGATTCTAGGATTTGAAAATGCACTGGGAAAGAAGGACCTGATCTATGTAGCCATTTACAATGAAAATCCTCAAACTTTAAATGACATCAGGAAGCTGAAGGAGCATTGCATCGCCCTAGAAGAGATAAAGGGAGGCGTGCAGTAAATTCAAGTTCAAGAAACCACGAAGGTAGCGGAGCCAGCTCAAGCTATAAATATCGTTCCTCATACAGAATTCAGACGAGCAGAGAAAAGAGGAGAACGGTACGACAGGGGTGCAACCTCAAAAATATGGATCTCTAAAGAGAAAAGGCCTAAATTCGAATATAAAGTGCACGTGCCATTAAATTCCCCACTAAAGGAAGTTTTGAAGGAGGTAGAGAAAAGAAGTGACATCAATTATCCTTGAAACCAATGAATACAATTTGAAAGGACCAAGGATCACCCTGATTACTGTGCCTATCACCAGTACAGAGGGCATTCCACTTATAACTGTTGAGATGTGAAAGAGATTGTGCAACACCTAATTCGAGACGGCTTCCTACAAAAATATGTGCAAACTCAACCTGCATCAACAGAAGTGCCAATGCATCAAGTAAGAATTAAAAGGTATACTAGATGTCTCCAATGCAACATGATTTCCCACTTAGCAACTCAAGGTATTCAACTAGGAAGTGAAGTCATGTCTCAAATTCACAAGAGAGACCACCCGGGGAAGGAAATCTAAAGTGTAGCAAAGACTCTACCAATAGAGCCATGGACGATGCAGCCAATATCTTTCTCTGCAAAATATATACCCTTAAATGGGGAAGCCCATGGAGACCCGTTGGTATTTTACGTTGATGATTGAGGAGTGGGGAGTAAAGAAGATGTTGGTGGATAGTGGGAGTTCTATGAGAGTCTTGTTCTATGACACTTTCAAAAGAATGGGCCTATCAGATGACATCATCATCCCTTCCACTTATAGCATCTATGGGTTCTATGGGTTATGGACACCATTACCACATTCTGTGTCATAGATGTAGTCTCACCATATGAAGCCATAATTAGGAGACCATGGATTGCAGGGATTAAGGGAGTAGCGTCAGCATATTACCAACGTCTAAGGTTCCCGACCCCAATGGGGGTAGCAGAAGTGGTAGGAGATCCACAAGTCGCAAAATACTGTATCCAAGCATACATACAACAAAATGAGGACAAGCGATCCAGGAAAATGACATAAAAGAACTGGACCCAAGGAGAAAAGCACCTGCAGGAGCTAGAAGAGATGTTGGCATTATCCCATGAGATCAAAGAAGAAAGCAAGAGTCGGGATGCATAACAATTATATCCCGCGGCCCCTATCGAGGCACCCAAACAACATTTCACGACGCTGGAACCAATCCGGGATCTCAACATCGGGTCGGAGAAAGAGCCGAAAATAGTAAAGATTGGGTCGCTACTAGATTTGGAGCATGTCACAAATCTGAAAGCTTTGTTGCAGGAATACATTGATGTATTCGCATGGAGCATGAAAGAAATGGAGGGAATTGGTCCAGAAGTTTGCTGTGATCATCTGAAAAAAAACCAAAATTGAAGCCCATTCGGCAGAAGATGCGGAGAATCGCGTCAGAGCTGCAGGCCTCAGTGGAAGCTGAGTTTAAAGATGCAAACATCCAGAGTCATCCGAAATGCACAATATCCCATGTGGATCACGAACATCTTAATAGTACCAAAGAAGAATGGAGGAGTCAGAATCTGTATTGAATTCAGTGAATCTCAATAAAGCCTGCCCGAAGGACAGTTTTCCCCTCCCGAGTATAGATAATCTAGTAGATGCCATTAACGGTCACAAAGCGCTGACTCTCATGGATGGATATTCTGGTACAACCAAATTCCATTGGCACCATAAGATCAAAAGCATACAACATTCCTCACATCTAGATGGCTCTCCTGTTACACAAAAATGCCATTCGGACTGAAAAACATAGGAGCAATGTACCAAAGACTGGTGGAAGATATGTTTGACAATTGGATCCACAAGACCATTGAGGTATATGTAGACGACATGCTGGTTAAGAGCAAGCAACAGTAAATCATGTATCTGACCTAAGGGGAATCTTCGATCAAATGAGAAAATACCAAATGAAAGTCAATCCTGCAACATGTACATTCTGGATAACATCTGGAAAGTTCATGGGCTATATAATCACAAAAATGGCATTGAATCAGATCCCGACAAGGTTCGTTCCATCCGATATATGCCATCACCTACTACAGTAAAAAATGTTCAGAGGCTAAATGGGTGCATGGCATCTTTGAGTAGATTGATCTCGAGATCATCCGACAAATGCAAACCTTTCTTTAACACCTTGAGGAAAGGGGATAAATTCAACTGGACCGATGAGTGTGAATATGCATTCCAGAAGATTAAAGAGAATCTCGTGAAATTGCCAGTATTACAGAGGCCAGATCCGGAAGAAGTTTTCACCATATACATTGGGGAAACTACTCATGCCATCAGTTGTGTGCTAGTCAGATGCGAAGGGGGAAAAGAGAAACATGTGTACTTCATCAGCAAGACCATGCTAGAAGCAGAGAAAAATTACACAAAAATTGAAAAGTTGATTTTAGCTCTGGTCTACGCAACACAAAAGCTAAGGACTTACTTTCAGGCACACATAATTCGGGTCCTGATCAAGTCCACTATTGAATCAGTTTTAGATAACTCCTCCAGATCAGGGCGAATCTCGAAGTAGGGATATCAAATCAAACAATTCAATGTCTTCCATGAAATGTGCAAAACAATTAAGTCTTAGGTCATAGCTGATTTTATGGCAGACTTTCCCTTAGAAGAAGAAAAAAAAAGTAGAAGACATCCCCGGGATGGAGAAAGAAGATGATGGATCAACATGACTTTTAGAAAGTTTGCATCCCTAGATATGGGAAGTGTTTAAAGACGGTTCCTCCAACGATGATGGATCTGGTCTAGGCATAGTATTTACAACACCAAAGGGTGTAAAGATAGTTTATTATTTCAGGCTCGAATTTAAAGCCAACAACAACGTCACTGAGTACAAAGCGGTAATCCACGCCTTGAGACTCATCATAGAGCTAGGATTAACGGAGGTAAGGCTTACAAGAGACTCCCAATTGGTAATACGCCAAATAAAATGGGATTACCAAACTATAGATCCATGTTTGCAAAAGTACCTGAAGTTAGCCGGGAACTATGTGATTCGAATACCAAACATCAAGCTACGACATATAATAAGAGGAAACAACAGGTTTGCTGGCGGATTGGCCTACATCGCATCAATGTTAAAAGATCCAATAGTGGAATCAATTTGAATCGGGAGAGTCCTCAGCCCATCAATAGCCGAGGCAGACGAGGCAAGGAGACAATAGCAACAATCGGTTCAGGACTCTACGAATTGGGTGACTGGAGAGAGCCTATCCATCGATACCTCGAATTTGGTGAGCTACCCACGAGCATCATTCAAGCAAACAAAATCAAGAGCAGGGAAGCTAACTATCAGCTTTGAGACGGGATCTTATATAGACAATCCTATATGGGACCATTGCTCAGATGCCTAGGCAAGGAGAAGGGGCACCAAATCTTGGCAGAATTGCACTATGGAGACACCGGCAATTATAGTTCAGGAAGGAATTTGGCTCAAAGAGAAAAAACCATGGGTTACTTCTGGCCCTACATGCATGATGATGCAAAACATATGGCAAAAGCCTGTGAAGAGTGCCAAATATTTGGAAGAAGATCCATGCATCATCTACATCTTTAAACTCGGTTTTGAGTCCATGAACATTTGCAAAGCGGGATTAGATATTATGGAAGCAACTACAAGGGACAAACATAGATCTGTTGTTTAATACTTATCAAATCAGAAAAACCAAATCTACACCAATATACCCACAGAGCAATGGTCAGGCGGAGATCACTAACAAAACCATAGCTGATAACTTGAAGAAAAAGTTGGATGGTCACTTTGGGGATTGGTGTGAACAGTTGCATAATATCTTATGGGCTTATCGGACTACAAAGAGATAGGTTACATGGCTATCACCTTTCATGCTTACATATGGAACTAAAGCAATCCTGCCTACAGAAGTAATAATCCCTACCACCAAATCAGAAGCATGGATGAAGAACCTAACGACATATTTGATATTTGCCAAGCTTGATAATTTGGAGGAGGCCCGAGAAATTGCACTCCAAGAGATGGAGAACTACCATAGAAGGCTACAAAGAGAATACAATAAGAATGTTAGTCCAAGGGAATTTCATCCAGGACAACTAGTTATTAGAGAGATACCCGAGTATGAAAGAGAGAAATAAGGAGGGAAGTTAGGACCCAGATGGGGAGGTCCATGTACAATACAATCCAAAGTAGGAGAAGGCGCCTACAAGCTGCTAAAAACGGATGGGATGGAGATGGACCACCCTTGGAACATAAAACACTTGAAGTTGTACTTTCCTTAAAAAGGGTATGGTATAGTTACGAAATGGGTCATTCGCACTCGGGGAAAGACGTGATTCTCCACTGAGGTGATCCGAAGACTTTGGATTATGGGTTCAGAGTTGAAGGGGTTACCCAGAGACTAATTATGGTAACCCACGATACACAATGGGTCATTCATACTCGGGGTAAGACACGATTCTCCCCTGAGGTGACCGAGGGTTCTGGACTACGGGTCCAGAACCGAAGGAACCACCTAGAGACTAACATAGGTGGTCCCATGAGATTTTCCTAGGTGGTCAGTCAAAGATAAAAGGATCCCTGCATATAACAACATATTATTCGAATTTGGCAATTAGGTAGCCCCAATGTAATCTGGACCCTAGGTTAGAATAGTTAGTAGACTTAACACATCACATTACTAGAGAATAGTGATGATAAGATATCCGAATCGGTACATGGCATGGGCCCGATGATCTTCCCTGTTATGGATATCGAATACATGGATTAACTAAGTTATTATGTGAATTTAACAGAATTATGGTGAATACGAAACATACGAGACATAGAGATAACATCTGGACAAAATGAACCAAACTACCAGAAAAAGAGTGTAGTAGAAAATCCTCAACCAATGAGGCTAGATGGTGACACAACACCCCAATAAAATAACGTTAGTAATGGTGACACAGCACCACAAGATAGAAGAATTGTTCATAGCAAGCAAAAAGAACCAACAACAGCAAGATGACATCAGGTGGCGGAAGGCTTGGAGGCAGATCAGTACGTTTGTCCTGGGCTCTGGCTTTTAGATCATCTAAGGTGGATTGCACCTTCATTTCCACCATATCTGCGACTTGGGCGCCTCAAAGAATTTCTTGGCATCATCCAGAGCCTGCTCCTTGTCCTTGCCGTCCCGAGACAACAACTCCCTTATATTTGTCACATCATCACCCAAAGATGCTTCAGAGCGCTTCAACCTCATCTCAGACTTCTTTAAATGCTCCACGTCCTTCTTTAGTGCTCCTACTTTCCCCTGAGATGCTGAAATCAACAAAGAGAAGAGTTAGCATAAAGCTTAGGAAAATAACAGCGAGAGATAGCATAATAAACCTAAAGATTAAAAAACCTTCTAAGGTTTGAATGGTAAGCCTAAAGGTCTCCTCCGATTTGATAATGGTAGAATCAATCTCACTGAACTTCAAATCCAAGTCATCTTTCTTGGAGGCTTGATATATCTTCATATGATTTTCAAAGACACCTTTCTGGCTATCATAAGCAATTCGAATACTATCAGTTTCTGCCCGAACCGAGTCCAATCTTCGGCTCTTCTTAGCATGTTGGTTAACAGCCATCTCATTTTTTTCTCAGGACAGTATTGGCATTCTCCCTTGATCACATTAGTGTCTCTCGATCAGCATAAAAATCACGATTCAAATCCTCAAGACTTATACACTTGCTCTCGAGTTGGTTAATTGTCAGAAGTTGATTATTAGAGAGCTCGCAAATTTGCTCCAGATCAGACTCTTGAAAATCTATTTTATCATCCTTGTTACTAATCTGGTGCTTTAACTTGAGAACACTACTTTTGAAAACTTTGATTTCTCATATGAATCTGTAGTTTTTGTCTTTTGCATCCAATTGTAGCTGCTTGATGGTGGATACCAGTAACAATCATTACTCAAGATCCTAAAGGCTACAACATAATGGGGTCCATGAGGGGAAAGACTAAAAATAAATTACCTTGTTGCTCAGAAATCTGCTTTTAGTGCTCCTGAACCTCGCCTTCTAACAGTTGGTTCTTTCTATGAATATTCTCATACGCAGAACAGCTCCAGAGCTGGACAGTTTGGTTCTGCGTCAACAAACAAGGATCAATAAAATGATTTTGCTATAACCATAAAAATAACAAGCAAAGAGGAATGATATCACTCACCAGAGTCAACAGTGCGGAGAAGACATCGGATGGAAAAGAGGGGACGGCAGCCACCATCGCAGACTCGGAAAGATCTCCGAAAGATGAAGAAGTGAGGGCACCAATCGAGGTAAAAGCATCTCCTAAGAAGGTCAAAGTAGATGAACCAGAAGGCCCGAGAGCCAATGTATTCACCTCAGGCTTCTCTATGCCTGAGCCTGCATTCTCACCCTCCTTGGTAGAATGGTTTCCAGTAACAGCAATTGTGGTCGCCTCACCGCTTTCATTTTCTTTCTCGCCATCCTCCATATCATCCGCCATAAAGTCGTACTCACCTCTCTCAGGAAGCACCAGTTCCACATTAAGCTTTAGTAGAGATTCGTCCGGCTACGGTTGAGGATCGGTAGGGTCAAGGATACCACCTCCCAGCTTCGAATCTAGGGGCAGTGGTGGAGGTTGAAAACAACCATCTTCACGAAGTCATCCCAGTACCTCCTAGATTCCCCCCCACGAGGTGCCCATTACGAGCATCTCCTAGATTGTTCACTACATCCCCACCATCACCTGAATCGGCACCACTTCCCTTCCACATATCAACACTCGCATCATCATCAAAAACACTTTTCCCTTCTCTAACATCAACACTTTCACTAACAACTTTACCAGTACCATCTCCATAAACACCTTTAACGACATCACCACCACCAAAAGAATCCTTCTCTTACTAATACCTTCACCACAACAACTTTACATCCATCACTTCCCAAAATAGCTTGATTTCCATTACCACCAGTACCTTTTGAACTTCTTAGAATAAGACCGCCATCAGACTCATCATCATGATCATCGTCGTCGTCAAGAACAATAGACCTAACCCTCTACATAGAAAAGGAGAAGTGGGTCATACACTGTTAAGGAAACAAATATGGAAAAGTACATGTACTTAAAAGATTAAAAGAAGTGGTATTTGTTACCTTAACATCCTCTTCCCCGCCCCGAGCATCCCCGTTCCTCTTCCGACTCGGCTTGGAGAACTACAAAGGCACTAAGAAAAATTAGCAAGTGAAAGCCAAAGAACAGAAGGGAGAAGTAAATAGTAAGAACATACCCTCTCTGTGTTTACCACCCATGGAAGGTAGGTGGTATGACCAGTAAGATTCTCAGGAAGCGGACGATGACTAGACAGCAGGTTCCCACGAATGATAAAGGGGGTTTTATCCCAGATATGATCCCTGATGTGTCTCAAATGCTTATTGGATTTTTGACCCATCTCGGGATCCTCATCGAGAAGAAGCTTCTCAGCCTTGTTAAGATGAGAAAATTGGCAAGCCAGATCGAAAGACAAACCAGATAAAGCACCCGATGAGGGAGTACAACATTTGTAGTTCTCTAGAAAGCTCTGAAGCGTGTACTTGGGGGCATCAACAGGATCATAGATAGAATGAAGAGAACTTGTACACTTACCCTTGTTCCTCCTCTCCCACTCATCCATAAGTAGATACCAGTTACCATTATCCTACCTGATATGATTTTGATATAGTGGTAAAAAGGGTTTCGATTCTTGGACTTGTGAAGGTTGATTTCTAGACCTAAATTTTAATAGCTAAAAATAAATAAGATTAAGCAGATTTAAAAGCGTTACAGTGAATGGTTCGTAGTGTTGCAGGAGAAGTAAAAGGAAACAGGAGAAAAGATCGGACCTTTAACGCAGTAAAGAAACAACTGTTGTAGCAGCTGAAGCTACGACTGAAACAGAGACAAAATCAACGACAGTTTCCTGTCACCTTTTGTTCTTCAGCGTGTTCTTCCTCTTCAGCAGAAGCAGAAAACTCAGTTTTTCTGTCAACTTTTCGGTGATTTCTGGTGGCTTCTCCCTCCCTCGTTTCTCGTTTCTCTTGGCAATATATAGTATTAGTGAACCCTAGAAACCCTAGAGAACCGATAAGGATCCAAAAACAAATCCAAATCAAACTCAAATCTCGTGCAAAATAGAAACAGAGAAGACACTTCTTTTCCCGTCCAGATTCATTCATGTGGCCAATTTTTCCCGCTAAAACACTTTGTTGACGTGTGTTTATGACATTCTCGTTATCTAATTCACTTTGGGTGAGTTTTAATTACCCAAAACCACTGAAAACACGTAACAGAAGTTTCTCCCGATGGAAATTTTGGTTTCCCGCCAAACTCGGACTTTCAAATTCAAATGAGGGGTGCCCCCAATCATAAACGTGGGTGCCTTGATCACTTCTCCTCGGGTGCCTTTATCAACTTTTCGAGCCGATTTTTCCACAAATATTTATTTCTCGAAAATACCTACAAAGACATAAAAAGTCATAATAAGTACAAAATCGAACACTATCAAAATAGATAATCGAGTGTAATTTAGACACAAAAATGTGTCTATCAAATACCCCTAAACTTAATATTTGCTAGTCCTCGAGCAAATCTAGTAAATTAAAATCCTAACTCACTTTCGCAGGAATCGCGACTACATTTAGCATATGTAATAAGCAGTTAAACCCCTAGGTGTCCCTAGTGGACGAGTTTTGTCTCGTGAGGGTTTAAAAGAGGTGTACCCACAAAACCTTTACTCCAGATTTTAGCGACTCGTGAACGATTAAGGATAGACACTAAAAAAGCTATTTAGTTGGCTTACTCAATTCTTCGGCTATGGGAATCATTACCCTATATGAGTCCAATTGCTGTAAACGAGTGTTTACTCAAGCATACTAAAATTCATATATAAGACAACAGAGCTTTACTCAAATAATCGTTCAACCACAAGATTCAAAATCTATCATAGTTCAATCACATGAAAAGATTTAGAAGATGGACATGGAAAAATGAAGGTTGCATGTTGACTAAGGTGAACGTTGTTTCCAATATCTGTCTGAAGGTCAGTGCCAGGATGAAACCTAATGAATTGAGATACGCACCCACTGGTCTTTAATCTAATACTAATATCGATTCAACTGGTATATACACGGGTTCCAGCGATCGACTTATTGAAAATAAAACAATAAATGTATTGACAACATGATTGGATCAAATTGGATCCAAGCGCATGGTTCTTATCAGCATCTTACATGATAGTTCCCATGGATCCTGTGTTCCACACTTGCTTAGGCGACGGAGACAGGGAGAACACACACATATTGCTAACAATGTCAATATTCTATATATATATATATATATTTTTTTTATTTGGAAATAAAATGCAATAATGGGACTTGATCTCAAATCACTCTATTTCATCCTGACGGCGATAATAATTTGATACTGGGCCCCACCAAATCACTTAGAGAAACACAAAATTGCAAAAGTAAAAACAGAAAGTGATATGGTAGAGATAGACTCCGAGATGTGGTGACGACTATCATGTTATTTCTAACACCTGAACTCTGTCCTTTTATGAATAGACCATTTCACTGGGCACACCAATTCCTATAGAAAAAGAGCTAAGTTTCCATCTACTTAGAATGGTTAGTGTCACTCTGAAGTGTTCGCAAGCTTCTAAATTCTAGAGCTTTATTATTTCATTAAAAAGTTTCTCCCTTACCCCCAAACTTAAATCAAACAGTGTCCTCAATGTTTCGAAATAAAGAGCAGTACCAATAAATAAGTAAAAAGAGGAATAACGAGGTAAGTCAGAAAGATAGTACCTGAGTGAAGTGTAGCAATCCTTCTATGGAGAATAAAATAAAAAGATGAAAACCTAAAATCCTACCAAAAAATCTACTAATATACAAAAACAACCCTGATGGTCAATCAGAGTAAGCAGGGTCCTCCATAGGGACCTCCTCAATATCACCTGTAGGAAAAGGCTCTAAAAATGGTTTCAATCTCTGATCGTTAACCTTGAAAGGATTTCTACCGTCTTGAGTCTCAATCTCAATAGCACCATGAGGAAAAATAGTGCGAACAACAAATGGACCGGTCCACCGAGACCGTAACTTCCCGGGGAATAGATGCAACCGAGTATCATACAGAAGAACTTTTTGACCTGGAGAAAATGACTTTCTTAAAATATTTCTATCATGCACAAGTTTCATTTTGTTCTTATACTCCCTAGCATTACTATATGCATCTTTCTGAATCTCTTCCAACTCATTGAGCTGGAGCTTCCTGTGAGCTCCTGCTTTGTCAAGTGATAAATGAAACTGCTTTACAGCCTAATACGCTCTATGTTCTAACTGGACAGGCAGGTGACATGCCTTGCCAAAAACTAGACGATAGGGTGACATTCCAATGGGGGTCTTAAACGCGGTAGGGTAAGCCCATAAGGCATCAATAAGCCTCAACGACCAGTCTTTCCTATTAGGATTAACTGTTTTCTCTAGAATACGTTTTATCTCCCTGTTGGAAACCTCTCCTTGAGCACTAGTCTGTGGGTGATATGGGGTAGCTACTTTGTGGGTAATACCATATTTCTTAATTAAAAGCTTAAACGGTCGACTACAAAAGTGTGACCCTCCATCGCTAATTATAGCTCGCGGTGTACCAAAACGTGCAAATATGTTATCGTTCAAAAACTGGACCACAACCTTGTGGTCGTTTGTTTTACACGAAACCGCCTCTACCCACTTAGACACATAGTCTACGGCGACAAGGATGTAAAAATAACCAAAAGAATTAGGAAAAGGATCCATAAATCAATGCCCCACACATCAAAGACCTCAATTACTAAAATAGGGTTTAAAGGCATCATATTTCTACGAGAAATGGTTCCTAACTTCTGGCATCGCTCACAAGAAACACAGTAACTTTGGGAGTCTTTGAACAACGAAGGCCAGTAGAATCCACCCTGCAATATATTAGCAGCAGTCTTCTTAGCACTAAAATGACTCTCACAAGCATGATCATGACAAAAGGAAATAATACTGGACTGGTCACTCTCAGGTATAGATCTCCTAATAATCTGGTCTGGACAATACTTAAACAACTAAGGATCTTCCCCAAAAGAAATGCTTCACCTCAGCTAAAAACCTAGAACGATCTTGTTTACCCCAGTGTTGAGGCATTCGACCAGTAACAAGATAATTCACTATATTCGCAAACCAAGGTGATTGGGATACAACAAATAATTGTTCATCAGAAAAGATATCCCTCATAGGAGGAGAATCATCTGGAGAATCCAAAACAAGTCTAGAAAATTGGTCTGCAACTACATTTTCTGCACCCTTTTTGTCTCTAATTTCTAGTGAGAATTCTTGTAACAAAAGGATCCATCTAATCAATCTAGGTTTAGTATCCTTCTTAGACAGAAGTTACTTCAGAGCAGCATGATCGGTAAAGACTATAACCTTAGAACCTAAGAGATAGGATCTAAACTTGTCTAAGGCAAAAACAATGGCTAACAGTTCCTTCTCTGTGGTGGTGTAGTTCAGTTGGGCATCATTCAAGGTTTTGCTAGCATAGTAAATCACATGAAGTAATTTGTTCTCTCGCTGACCTAATACAACACCAATAGCATAATCTGAAGCATCACACATTATCTCAAAGGGTAGGTTCCAATTAGGTGCCTGGACTATGGGGGCGGTAGCGAGTAAAGTCTTAAGCTTCTCAAAAGCCTATAAACAAGCATCATCAAAGACAAAATTAACATCTTTTTCAAGCAAATTACAAAGAGGTCTAGAAATCAAGCTAAAATCCTTAATGAATCGACGATAAAAACCTGCATGCCCTAAGAATGACCTGGTAGGCACATTTTTGTGTCTAAATTGCGCTCGATTATCTATTTTGATAGTGTTCATTATTGTACTTATTGTGTCTTTTTATTCTTTGTAGGTATTTTTGAGAAATAAATAATTTGGGAAAAATTGGCTCAAAAAGTGATAAAGGCACCCGGAAAGAATTGATAAAGGCACCTACACTTTGGATTGGGGGCACCCCCTTTTGCATTTCAAACATCCGAAAATGGCGGGAAATTATTTCTTCACGAGAAAATCTTCGGTGATGATTTGGAACCGAATTTTATGGAGTTTTGACGTGTTCTTTCTACCCCAAATTGATCAAACACTCAAGGGATAACACAACACACGTCAACAGAGAGATTTAGCCGGAAAAATATGCTTGGAAAATTCGAATTTGGACGGGAAAAGGAGTTCGTTCCTGTTTTGATTTCACATGGATTCCAAGTTGATTTGGAGTTGATTTTTGGTTCCTTATCGCTTCTCTAGGGTTGCTAGGGTTTACCAATACTATATATAGCAAAGAGAAGCCAAGAAAAATTAAGTTTGGATCACCGAAAAAATTCTGCTGCTGATGCGAAAAAGAAGAACACGAAGAACAAAAGGCGCCCAGAAACTTTCGTTGATTCTGTCGCTGATACTTTCGTAGCCTCAGCTGCTTCAGCTGTTCTTTTTCCACTGCATATACAGTCTGTCTTTCTTTCCTGTTCCCTTTTCCTTCTTCTGTAACGCTGAACCACATCGTCTGTAACGCTTATAAGCGTATCCAAACTTCTGTGTTACGTCTTTTTAACCATTGTAAGCACTTTTTGAGCAATGAAAGACTATTTTGAGTGTATTTCCGTTACAATGAGCTAATCACCATCACTGGGGTGATGGAGAAAGCCTTTCTTCCAATAATTAAGTGGTATGTCTATTTTATCTATATTTTCTTTACAATTCTTTTATTATTAATTGCTTGATTAAAATTGAAAAAATGGTTTTTCTTAAATAGTTGTGTTCTCTTTTGATGAGTCATACTGGGTTGACTGCTTTTGATGTCTCATGCTTAGGATTTACAATTATTCTTTTAAAAACCTATTTTTGGCATATTTAGATTAAATTGAGCATAAAATTGTTAGGCATATCACAGAAGTATTGGTGAATGGTGGAATCTTAAACCCTAGTTTTCTTCCATCTATTTTTAAAATCAAATCTGTTTAATCTTATTTATTTTTAGTAATTAAAAATTAGGTCTAGAAATTAAATCTTCACAAGTCCGAGAATCAAACCCTTTTACCACTATATTAAAACCACATCATGACCTAACATCTCGTACAGTTTTGGGAACCTGTAAAGTCTTAATAAGGTCAACTTTGGCTTTGTCTACCTTTATACCCTTAGAAGATACAATATGCCCTAAAATAATTCTTGATCGAACCATGAAATGGCATTTTTCCCAATTAAGCACTAAATTATTTTCCTTACACCTAGTCAACACTAATGTCAAATGATGCAAGCATTCATTAAAAGATGACCCAAATACCGAAAAATCATCCATAAAGACCTCTAAAAACCGTTCTACCATGTCAGAAAATATGTTCATCATACAACGCTGAAAAGTAGCGGGTGCATTACACTACCCGAAAGGCTTGTGTCTATACGCAAAGGTAACAAAGGGACAGGTAAAAGTAGTTTTCTCTTGGTCTTCTGGGGCAATAAAAATCTGAGTATAACCAGAAAAACCATCTAGCAAGCAATAGTGGCTATGTCCAGCTAATCTCTCTAGCATTTGGTAGATGAAAGGAAGGGGAAAGTGATCCTTCCTTGTGACCTTGTTCAATTTTTTATAGTCAATACAAACACGCCACCCCGTGGTCACTCGAGTTGGGATTAATTCATTGTTATCATTCTGAACTACAGTGATACCTGATTTCTTGGGGACAACCTGAACGGGGATGACCCACTTACTGTCTGAAATTGGGTAAATAATACCCGCATCTAACAACTTAAGCACTTCAGTTCGAACTACTTCTTTCATATTAGGGTTAAGTCGACGTTGCATATCCCTAGACGGTTTTGTGTCTTCCTCTAAGTGAATCTGATGCATACAAACAGTAGGACTTATTCCCTTAATGTCTGCTATGGTCCACCCTAAAGCTTTCTTATTATGTTGAAGCAGGGTCACTAGCCACTTTCCTGGTTACTATCCAAGTCGGATGCTACAATCACATGCAAAGTCTCATATGGGCCTAAGTACACATATTTCAGAATATCTGGTAGTTGTTTAAGGTCCAACTTAGGAGGCTCTTCTAAAGAAGGAATTAGGGTAGGCTTAGAAACTGGTAGTTGTTCAAACTTAGGTTTCCATCCATTACTAGTGTCTTACAAAGGGGTTGAATCTAACAAAGCATTCACCTCATTGATTACCCTATCATCATCAAAATCAAAACCAAAGTGGGCTAGGCATTTCTCTAATGGATCTTCTAACAAAGTGTTCGGTAATGACTCATGAACTAGTGTTCCTATCATGTTCACCTCTTCACTGCACGTGTCATCTAGCTCAGGTGGTTGCTTACTAATGTTGAAAATATTCAGCTCAATAGTCATATTACCAAAAGATAAGTTCATAATACCATTTCGACAGTTAATGATCGCATTGGATGTCGCTAAAAACGGGGGACCTAATATCACAGGTATCTGATTCTCTGGGTCAGGGACAGGTTGGGTATCAAGGACAACAAAATCTACTGGATAAATAAACCTATCAACCTCAATAAGAACATCTTCTATGACACCACGAGAAATTTTCACAGACCTATCAGCTAACTGCAATGTCATCTAAGTAGGTTTCAAATCACCAAGTCTTAAATGCAGGTACACATGGTATGGAAGTAAGTTTGCACTGGCTCCTAAGTCAAGTAACGCTTTCTCAACACGGTATTTACCTATTGTGCAAGAAATGGTCGGGGACCCTGGGTCTTTGTACTTAGGGGTTACATTGTTCTGAATAATTGAACTCACATGACTAGCTAAAAAGGCTTTCTTTTGTACACTAAGCTTTCGCTTTCGCGTACACATGTCCTTAAGGAACTTGGCATAAGTAGGAATATGCCTAATTGCGTCTAATAATGGAAGGTTTGTCGTGACTTGCTTAAAAACCTCCATTATGTCATTAAAGTTGGATTCCTTCTTTGTGGGTGCTAACAGTTGTGGGAATGGGGCTCTAGGCACAAAAACTGGCTTATGAGGAGCTACCTCAGGCTCTTTAGAGACTTCATCAGTCTCTCCATCTATTGGATCAGAAGGGTGAACTACAGTACGTTCACTATCAGGTATGGTTACCTTGTTATCTACCACTTTACCATTCCTAAGGGTTCTAATTGCATTCACATGATTTGATGATTTCTCACCGGAAGATATTTCATGAACTCCTCTAGGATTGGGTTGGGGTTGACTAGGAAACCTACATTTTTCTCTTTCTCTTAAAGACTCAACGATCTGACCAACCTGGGTTTCTAAATTAGAAATAGCCTGAACAATCTTTTTATTTTCTCGTAAACTCTGGTTGACAAACTGCTGGAAATCTTTAGTATTCTGAGTCAATGAGGCAACAGACTCAGCTAAACTCATTATCGTCTTGTCTATCAGATTCTGAAATTGTGTTGGTCCAGAAGGATTCTTAGCATAACCAAAACCTGGGGGAACAATGTTTGTTATACAATCAAAATCTTTTTCTTTTAGAATTACTAGACTGACCTTGACTCTGGCCCTTGGACCAAGAAAGGTTAGGATGGTTTCTCCAACCAGGGTTATAGGTTTCTGAATAAGGGTCGAACTTCTGATGATTATCAAACCTAGTGTTATTATAAAGAGCATGGGCTTGCTCTTCAACAGTCTGTCCTTCCCAAAATGGTTTGGGATCAATACTACTAGATTGACTCAGTTTTAAAGTTTCTAACCTTTTCGATATAGCCGCTATTTTGGCATCCGATTCAAAAGATCCTTCTACCCTATTAACATTCCCTCTACTTAGAAGAATTGTTCTCTGGGGCTCCCTACTATTTTTCCACTGTTGGGTTTTCTCGGCTGTTTCATTCAAAAATGTCACCGCGCCATGGACAATTATATTTTCAAACCCACCTGTGCATAAAGACTCAACCATGGTTGTTGTCGAATAATCTAAACCCTCGTAGAGGATCTGAACTAGCCTTACTTTTTCTAAACTATGATCAGGACATTGGGATAATAATTCATTGAACCTTTCTAAATACCTATCTAAAGATTCTCCCTCTTGTTGAGAAAATGTGCAAATCAGCTGCCTAATAGATGATATTTTGTGCCTAGGGAAAAACTTCTGGGAAAAGGCAGATGTAAGTTGTTCATAGGTTTCAATTGACTCGGAAGTCAAACTATATAGCCAAGATTTGGCTTTGTCTCTTAGCGAAAAAGGAAACAGTCTAAGTTTCAATGATTCATCATCTAGGTCCTTGATCCTGATGGTACTACATATTTCCTCAAAATCCCTAACATGGAAATAGGGGTTTTCATTTTCTTTCCCTAAGAAGATTGGGAGCATCTGTATGATCCCAGGTTTCAACTCATAGTTTACTTCAGTATCAGCTAACTTGATACATGATGGACGAGAACTCCTAGTCGGGTTCAACAAATCTTTTAAAGTTGCCATTGCTAGCGCTATCAAAGGACTAGAAGTAACTTCTTCACACAGCGTCAAGTTCTCAAAATCAAAAACAAGGCCCTCAAAAGAAGAGTCTTCGAGGTTCTCGTTTCCAGGGACATAACTACTAGGCTAGTCACTAATTAAGCGACCTAAAATGTCTCTTTTCCAAGTCCGCTTGAAGAGCGGTCTTAGCGTACACTAAATAAAAACTAAAAATAAATAAATCCTAAACGGAAAAAAAATTCTAACAATCACAAGCAAGGCTGACTCAACCAAATCAAACCTATTGGATCTAGCAAACAAAAAGCATGATGGCTCCACTTAGATTGTTTCTAGACCAGCTTCTATTCTTTCAAAAGGCAACTAGTTATAATTTTAGCAACCTCTTAGAACGATCCGAATTAGATTAAGTCGAAGAGAAACAGGATAATCTCTAAGGAGCTTTGTTAACCCTGTCTCTTTGGCACTTTTCCCTGGGTTACAAGGCAGCTCTAATCAACTTAAAATAATCTTCTTGAACTTCGAGTTTGGCTAACAAGGTAACCAATATCGGTCTCTTTCTAGTCAAAATTTTAAGGTTTTAGGTTCGCGTTTGTTAACGTGTTCCTAAAGCGGGCAAGAAGGAAACGGTGATGAAATCCGAGTCCTTATCTTGTATGGCCAGTTCTTGCCCTTTACTAGAAAAGTAAGTCCGTTTTCAATTCCTCAACATATATGCATACAAAGGAATACAGTAAACCCACTTGCATGGGATTCGTGGGTTGATCGAGTCTTACCTCCCGTACCAGACGGGGGATGATTCGGTTGTAGTCGACTCGGGCCACCGACTCCTATGTCAGTGTGTGAACCCGAGGGGCCGAGATAATATCGTAATTGTCGTCCTTCCCTGTAGCAGTTTATATTCAAATAATACACTTCCGTAGGGTTTAAAAAAAATAAAAAGTCCAAATGTCCAAAAGTCCAAAAAGAAAAGTCCAAAATAAAAAGAGAATTACAGAAATAATAAAATTCCTAATGCAATTTTCTAAAAACAAAAACAAATCAAATTTAAAATAAAAATAAAAATAAAATCTAATTAAAATAAATCATCGTCTTCTTTTCCGTTTTTTAAGCTTTAGCTTTTAACTCCAAGTCTTTTAGCTTTAATTCCAAATATTTGGTTTACTTTCTTTTCGATCCAAAATTCAAAACCTGTAGCAAAAAGATAAATACCAAAAGAAACGTAAAATAGAACAAAGTAAAATAATAAAACTAAAAATAAAAACCTAAAAATAAATCTAAAAATCTAAACCTAAAAACATATCCCCGGTACCTCCTAGATTCCCCCCCTCATTACGAGCATCTCCTAGATTCTTCCCTACATCCCCGCCATCACCTGAATCGGCACCACTTCCCTTCCACATATTAACACTCGCATCATCATCATCAAAAACACCTTTCCCTTCTCGAACATCAACACTTTCACTAACAACTTTACCAGTACCATCTCCATAAACACCTTTAACGACATCACCACCACCAAAAGAATCCTTCTCTTACTAATACCTTCACCACAACAACTTTACATCCATCACTTCCCAAAATAGCTTGATTTCCATTACCACCAGTACCTTTTGAACTTCTTAGAATAAGACCGCCATCAGACTCATCATCATGATCATCGTCATCGTCAAGAACAATAGACCTAACCCTCTACATAGAAAATGAGAAGTGGGTCATACACTGTTAAGGAAACAAATATGGAAAAGTACATGTACTTAAAAGATTAAAAGAAGTGGTATTTGTTACCTTAACATCCTCTTCCCCGCCCCGAGCATCCCCGTTCCTCTTCCGACTCGGCTTGGAGAACTACAAAGGCACTAAGAAAAATTAGCAAGTGAAAGCCAAAGAACAGAAGGGAGAAGTAAATAGTAAGAACATACCCTCTCTGTGTTTACCACCCATGGAAGGTAGGTGGTATGACCAGTAAGATTCTCAGGAAGCGGACGATGACTAGACAGCAGGTTCCCACGAATGATAAAGGGGGTTTTATCCCAGATATGATCCCTGGTGTGTCTCAAATGCTTATTGGATTTTTGACCCATCTCGGGATCCTCATCGAGCAGAAGCTTCTCAGCCTTGTTAAGATGAGGAATATGGCAAGCCGGCTCGAAAGACAAACCAGATAAAGCACCTGAGGAGGGAGTACAACATTTGTAGTTCTCTAGAAAGCTCTGAACCGTGTACTTGGGGGAATCAGCAGGATCATAGATAGAATGAGGAGAACTTGTACACTTACCCTTGTTCCTCCTCTCCCACTCATCCAGAAATCGATACCAGTTACCATTATCCTACCTGATATGATTTTGATATAGTGGTAAAAAGGGTATCAATTCTCGGACTTGTGAAGGTTGATTTCTAGACCTAAATTTTAATAGCTAAAAATAAATAAGATTAAGCAGTTTTAATTTAAAATAGATGAAATAAAACTAGGGTTTAAGATTCCACCATTAACCAATACTTCAGTGATAACATCTAACAATTCTTATGTTCAATCTAATCAAAACATGCCAAAGATAGTTTTTTAAAAGAATAATTGTTAATCAAGAGCATGGGACATCAAGAGTTTTTAGAATCAAGTATAACCCATCAAAAGAAAACACAATTATTTGAGAAAAACCATTTTTTCAATTTTAATCAAGCAATTAATAATAAAAGAATTGTAAAGAAAATATAGATAAAATAGACATACCACTTAATTATTGGAAGAAAGGCTTCCTCCGTCACCCCAGTGATGGTGATTAGATCATTGTAATGGAAACACACTCAAAATATAGTTTCATTGCTCAAAAAGTGCTTACAATGGTTAAAAATCAGTAACACAGAAGTTATGAGACGTTTAAAAGCGTTACAGTGAATGGTTCGTAGTGTTGCAGGAGAAGTAAAAGGAAACAGGAGAAAAGATCGGACCTTTAACGCAGTAAAGAAACAACTGTTGTAGCAGCTGAAGCTACGACTGAAACAGAGACAGAATCAACAACAGTTTCCTATCGCCTTTTGTTCATCAGCGTGTTCTTCCTCTTCAGCAGGAGCAGAAAACTCAGTTTTTCTTTCAACTTTTCGATGATTTCTGGTGGCTTCTCCCTCCCTCGTTTCTCGTTTCTCTTGGCTATATATAGTATTAGTGAACCCTAGAAACCCTAGAGAACCGATAAGGATCCAAAAACAAATCCAAATCAAACTCAAATCTCGTGCAAAACCGAAACAGAGAAGAACACTTCTTTTCCCGTCCAGATTCATTCCTGTGGCCAATTTTTCCGGCTAAAACACTTTGTTGACATGTGTTTATGATATTCTCGTTATCTAATTCTCTTCGGGTGAGTTTTAATTACCCAAAACCACTGAAAACACGTAACAGAAGTTTCTCCCGATGGAAATTTAGGTTTCCCGCCAAACTCGAACTTTCAAATTCAAAGGAGGGGTGCCCCCAATCCTAAACGTGGGTGCCTTGATCACTTCTCCTCGGGTGCCTTTATCAACTTTTCGAGCCGATTTTTCCACAAATATTTATTTCTCGAAAATACCTACAGAGACATAAAAAGTCATAATAAGTACAAAAACTAACACTATCAAAATAGATAATCGAGTGTAATTTAGACACAAAAATTTGTCTATCACTACCCCAAAGCACGAGCTGACTCGATTCGAGAGAGCAGTTCATACATAAATGGCTGAGAGGGACTATAGAGAGGCATTATGAGCCCTGCGTCGAGTTGGCCCTTGGTGATAATGGTAGCATTCTCCGAGTGGGGAAACTCAAGGTACTGCATACGATCCAGTTGACCACGCTGACCAGTCAACAACGATATGTCATAGGCCTGAAGAGCATATAAAATTGCTGATATGTCATAGGCCTCAGAGTTTCTATAACCAGAAAAAAGAGTTTCACAGTCAGAAAAATCATGATCATCAAAACATATGTGATGATCAGGAAAATCCCGACTGATTTTATCACGAGTTTCATGTGAGAGATCATGGCTGGAAATAAAGAATCGAGAATATAAAAATCTTCATCAGAGAAAGATACATACTTTTTGCCTGAAGAAGAACGAGGAGGATTACATGAGGGTCTCTTTGCCATTTGATTGTTGTTGATTGATGGTCTTTATCCTGATCCTGATCTTGATGATGATTTTGATAATAAGTGCAGCCGAGATGATAAGCAGAGGAGAAACTTCAATAGTAACGGTAGTGATCTAGCGAATAATGAAGAAAGAGAGTCAAGGTGGGATGTCAGAAGAACTTTAATGATGTAGAAGAAGAAAGGTTGAAGTTGCAGAAAATGTTGAAGAAGAAATAAATAAGGGAATTAGGTTTATTCTCTTACTTAAAGGAAAGAGGCAGAGGGAAAAGTGAACCGGCGCTTGAAGGTAAAAGGTGAAAAGAGGAGAGAGGGCGGAATACGTGGCGGTTACAAGGGACGTGGAGGTGGTTAAAGGGAAGATGAAAGGTTTTTTCCCATCGTACCCTTGGTCCATATGGATAGAAAGGGGAAAATATAGTGGAGTAATATCTGAGGACACGTGTAAGCATCCTAGGCGAAGAGATTCTGACACTAAGATGAGGGAAAATCACTAAAGAGAACTTCTTGGTCTTACGCGGTAAACGAGATATCTACTACATTAATCAGAAGTTAGGACACATGGAAAGTAAAAAAGAAGATCAACGACCAAGTTTGAATAAGGAGACAGAGCATTAAATGAGTTTACAGATAACGCATGATGTGATCATAAGCATTTAATGCACCTGACAAGAATTGAAAAACACTCTTCACTTCGGGTCGTGACCAAGGAAAGAACAAGAAGTTACTATCACCTTGGATCGAATCTAGATCAAGTCGAGACGAAAATCAGCATATCGAGGGAATCATAGAAGATTCGGGGCACGATATCAAGAGATTCAGGCCATACTCCCGAGCAACCTACATCAACTTAGATACAAGCTTCCAACACTGAAGTTTGGTTTAGTACATTTTTTCTAAAAATACTGAGCTCAACCAAGAGAGAAGACAAGTTATGTTATTTGGAGAAAAATTTATAACAAGTTTGTGAGAGTGATTTTGAGTGTTCCTTGTGAGATTGAGTTTATACAATTGTAAGTTCAGTCTCTATCAAATAATATCAAGTCTTTACCCCGTAGACTAGGTAATCATACCGAACCACGTAAATCTCTTGTATAATTATGGTTATTATGCTCTTAGTTTTACTCATTTATCTTTTTATCTTATCTGTGAATATAATGGTTAGATGAATGTAGTTAGATTTTATATAACTACAATATTAGTATCAATAGAGTGAAAAATGAATTAGCTATTAGGATTAGTCGGTTCTATTTCTCGATGGGGGTATGTACAATTAGGACCGATCTCAATTACTGTCCACGGAGAATACAAAAAAATATGTATATATTAAATGGGCCCATTCAGGGTAAAGAGGTCCAGCGTAAATAAACCGGTGCCATTTTGAATCAGTGCCAACCTTGTAACATGAGCCCACATATTTCCAATTTTAGTTCACTCATGACTTATCACCTAGTATTTAACGCCCACATCATTAATATTTTTCTATCAACAACAGTGTCGGTAAAAGAATTATTAATATTCGCATTTTCCTATCAATGAAATAAGGAAGCGTGAACCATACACCTAAAATATCATATCTTCTATTATAAGAATCCCAACAATAAAAAATATTCATAAAAATCTCAAAGATTATTTTTATCCTTTAATTCTGTCAAACATAACACAAAATACACCAAACCTTATAAAAATCATCAAGTCGTCACAATCACTACTGTCACCCCACCAACACATTGCCACCAGCCAGCATCCCCACCAGCATCATCACCTATATCGCGGCCAATATCCTTATTACCCTCACCATCATTAGTTTTGAGAAGAAAAACTCGAGATAATCAGCTGAAACTAATAATGCGCGGATTAAAACCCCAAGCTTGTCTACTTCCATCTATAAAAAACCCAACAATAAAAATGATAAAAGATAATGGATCTAAAATACCCTTATCCTATAAATCTACCCAACATAACAAAAAATACACCCAACCTTATAAAACCATTAACTCTCATTCAACCACCACTACCGCCACCATGCACCACCTCCACAACCAGTACAGTCGTTGCCACAACCACCACCTATACCACCACTTTGGAAAACAACACCACCGGCACCACCACCATCAACACCAATATCACCACCAATATTTTCGCAACCACCACTACTGTCAACACCTCCCCAACCACCACCACCACTACCTCTACCTCTTCCACAACCACCACTACTACCAAAAGCACAAGTACCACCACGTGCACCACTATCAATACTATATTCGCAACCGCCACCACTATCGCTACAACCACCTCTCTCATTATTTCCTTAAAAATTATGTAAATTTTAAATAGATCAATTTTTATGAAACAAGGAGATTATAATATAAGATAACTCATGTTAATAACTATCCAATCCAAAATTTAAGTTAATCCAACATTTTGATAGTCATACGCGATGGTTTCCGCTGCTACATTTGGAATTAAGGTTTCACGTAACGGAGTCATCTTCCACAAAAGTTTGGTGATGTTAACATGGCCAGTTTCTTATAGATTTTAACCGAGTGAATATAATATACTTAGGTACAACATATATAAGTTTCACCTAATCCAGCGATTAAATCTTTTTATAATCCGGATAATACTAACCTATATTTCGATCAATCAAATTTTGTTTGAGGGAAATACCTGAATCACGTTAATCATCAAGAATAGGACCTCGCTAACACCGCTAATTTGAACGAGGCAATTGTTGTGAAAGGTGATAGAGTCGTGCTGATAACGTGTTTAAGTATAACCCGAGTGAGGAAAAACATGAAAATAAACAAAAGGAAAAAGCTCTTATCCATAGACATGTATTGTTATATAACATTAAGCCTCTAATTATAGGGTCAAGAATATTTATTATATAAAAATAAAAAATACCCTACATATGTATAATGGGCCACATACATGATCCTAAGTCCTAATAACATAAAGTATTTTGGTACTACAAATTTTAATTTTCAAAAAATTGATTTATGATGGAGCTTTTCTGCGCTTATCTAGGTTATATTCTCATTTTTTTCGTTGGCTAATAGTAGCATTGAAATTTCTTTTTACTTCAACCTAGGGGTGGAGCTAAGATGGAAAATGAAAGGGACAAAAAAAGATAATTCTCGCTAAATGAGAGCGAAACATAAATAAAAGATCTAATTTGGGGTGTTTATATAATAACTTATATAGGTAATCATAAACATTTAATTGGAAAGTCGGAGCAGTTGTAATCACTTACATGATGCTCCCCCGAGCTTAGCCTACATATCAATGGTGGAGAAGTTCATTCTAAACTTCTTTCCCTACAGATAATATATCTTGCACCAAATGCCAGAAATAATTTTGAAATGTAATTAATAAAACAAACATAAACACTTATTGACGATATAAATAAAAAAAATCAAACTAAAATTGATGATAAATGAGAGGGGAAGAGGCCATATACAGAGAAAAAAATAGAGAGAGTTTAATGGATTTAAAAAAATGTTTTTAAGCATAAGGAAAAGGGCATTGGTAAGCATTATACAAAATTGGTTTATTTTTTTCCATATAGTTTTTTTGTTTCTCATTTTTTTCCATGCATGCTAATGAGTAACAATTTATCTGTGGGAGTATATATCCAAAGGTGATTAATATTTTGTCTTCTATAAATTGTTTTGGTAAATTTTAGTGTTAACAAGTTAGTTTCTAGTCGGATATTTTAAAAACTTGAACCAGAACCGATTAAAATAATCTGTTTCGGTTTATAGAATAGTGGATCCAAAACCGTAACCGATAAAATATATGAGTATTTATTGTTGGAGAAAAATTTAATCCTGTAACAAAGAAACAAACCAAACACCAGAAGCTTCGAAAAGGTTAACGTAGCGCAAATATCACATTTTCAGACAATCACTCAAAACACAGATAAGAGGAGTCGCCTGTTCAACAGACTGCCCTTAACTCGATATTTGCCAGGTACACTTTAGAAAAGTGTTGCTATACCTTTTAGAGTTGGCAAATCGAATCCAGGATAAAACCTCTTGATACCAACCCAGTTAGCAAGACTCGTTGGCCCGTTGTGAACTTAACAGAAGAATAAGATAAAAATAAATCTATTGCGCACAACAAAGCGAGAAGAGGGGAAAAGACGACAGGATAGTAGCTGCGTCTGGCGTAAATGAAAATGAGATTTTTCTTTTTCTTTTATAGGAGAAGAAAACCGTTTTAGAATTCAAATGGTTAAAATAATTAATTCAAAATATTTAATTCAATATTTAATTCTGAAATTTAATTCAAAATTTTAATTCAAAAATAATAAATTCAAATATTAAATTCAAATATTTAATTCCAAACA
>JAJJMC010031495.1:542015-622011 GCA_023531435.1 Papaver californicum
TATATATATATATATATATATATATATATATATATATATATATATATCAACGTGTAGTTCCAAACCTTGTGTATGGTTATCCAATTGTTGATGTAGATATTATTTGAACCCGTTGTAGATGTCTGACAATTGCGAAGATATTACTGCTACTAGTTCCAGTCGCGATGGGAGCGAAAATTCTAACGGTATTTTTTTGGATAACGTACCCAATATCCGTGATAGGTTCTTTGATAGTGTTGTCAAAGAAGCTACTTCTCCTTATTATGTCGTTACTCTTATTTCGAGTATCAATAGCGTTTTCTCAGCCTCGAAGTATTTATCCACAGGGAATTGTCTGATGCTATTTGCAGAGAAGAGAATACATGCCTTCGTTTGTTGACTTTAACATATCAAAAACCCCTTTGTCTGAATGGGCGGGATGGTCCAAAGTTATGTTGAAGAATCCTCAGGTGAAGTTGGTTTTGGAGAATGCAAAGATATTCCATGCCGTGCGATTATCCAAGACTTTGAAAATCAACAAAGATATGAAAGGTCTGCTTGTATTTTTCTCACGTTGGTGCGGCCCAACTCATTCAGCAGCATATATGCTTGGGATGAGTTAACAATCACTTTGGAGGATGTGGCTGTCTTGATGCAATTTCCAGTCATTGGTAGTATTCCCGCATTGTATGAACAGAAGAAGAAGTACGGAACTTTTCTTGTCCGAAAGATGGAAGAGTTGCAGAAATCTCGTTGTTGCAATAGTTTGAATTATACAACTCGGGTTAACTATTGGTGAAATGGTAGCACAAGCGCTGATGGTCTTGTTGTTGATCATCCTCTTTTTATTGTTGTTTCCTTGTACTTTGGCTTTCTAGAGATATATTTGAAGATTCTCCTAGAGGTCAAATGAAAGCTCCACTTGTCCCACTTGTTATTATGCTTGCTAGTGTTAAAGACTCTTCCTCTTGGTAATTTGTTCCTCATAACCTTATATACTCAATTAGATATTTTCACTCCTGACATGAAGATTTCCAATGGTTATGCCAAGATAAAATCTTTTATCCATGTTATGTTCATGCAAGCCTGGCTTTGGGAACATTTTCCCGAGTATGCACTAAAGGCTAGACCTACTGTTCTAAGTGAAGGGATGGAGTACGCTAGAATACTTCGTTGGAGTAAGAAGAAACCTTCCCTTGTTAGTCTTATTAGTTTAATGGATAATGAGAAGAAAGTGAATTTCAGTCCTTGGAGTTTGAAGCTTCCTCAGGTGATTCCATCGGGGAGTTTTGCTGAGAGGTCCGATATTGTTTTACGCTCGGGCCCAAGCGATGAGAGTAACATTGATAGTGTTTGTGAAGCTACTTTCATGGTTAGTTGTATCCCAGGATTCGTTCTCGCCGTCTGTTTTGATAGTTGTGACATCCATTGTTATTATATTGATAGGCGGATCGGCAGATGGGTTTTGATCAAGTTATTCCTCATTATCGTAGCGAGATGCCTTCCATAGACGTGCTTCACGGTTCTGAGGGTGCTCATAGTATCGCTGGTCGAAGTATTCCTTTTCTCCATGCCAGCAGAAAAGAACGCGTTACTAACGAGTATGCTAGTTTCTGGAACGCACAACTTACTCTCTTCAAGAACTTTATATTGAGTAGTCCTTCTGATGTTCGTGGTGAAGCTTGTGCAAAGCAGTTAGCGCTTCAATCGAACTTGAGGATTATCTCTGAGCTGAAGTGTGACTCGATTATCAGCTTGACACAGGTACTTCAAATCATCTTTGGTTTAATTACTATCTTTTATCCATTAATTGAATGTTTAATTTCTCCTCTTGTAGTCGTGGTTCTCAGAACACTTCATGTATGATGAGTAGCGAATGCTATTCTTCAATCTGGGACGAAAAGGCCATGGGTGATTATGCCTGGGAGTAGAGACCGTCCTTTGAAGAAGGTAAGTGTCTTGTATTTCCTCTCAGTTTTTTTGCATGAAGTATATTTATACTTTACTCTGATGAGCATCTTTGTATAGCCTGGGAGCGTAACTCGTCGGAGTGACTTGAGCGTTCGACCTTTTGAATTTGGTGTCCCAGCCATTCCTGGTTCTTCAACTGCTTAAGTTGTGAGTAAAGATTTCTTTTAGAAATTTCTGAATAATAATTATGTATCTTGCTGAATTTGATGAATTCTGATTCTTTTGAATAACCATTATGCTTAGATGACTATCGATATTAATACTTCGACGATAGAAGGCATTGTTGTGGTTGGAATCTCTGAGGAAGAAGATACAGATGACCAGGGACTTGAGAAATCTTCTCATACTGAAGTAATCGAAGAACCCGGGGTCGAGAATGAAGGACTTGGTGATGAATCATATTACGAGGCACGTTCTGCTCCTAATGACTCATTGCGGCTTCAAGTAAGTCCCCTTCATTGTTTTAGAATCACAATGACATAATTATAGCTCTTAAACTTCAAAACATGTAAAACCATGAATGATTTAATGTGGAATTTTGACGATTTTCGCTATCAGAAAAATTCAGATTCAGGTCTTCTTGCCGTAATGGCCGTAGAATTTTCGTCCGAAGTCGTAATGAGGTGATTGACCTCTCATTATTTATCTAAGAGATAAATATAACTTCTTCAAAATGAATTTCTGAATTTGGAATCCATTTGCTAGGTGAAAAAGACCTGACACCGAGCGTCCAGAATTTTTCCTGGCAGAATTCTGTAGGTTTTCAACTGTCATGTAGTCGACCGTTTTGTCTTCCCTTATTAGATCGTTTTTCCGATTGTCACGCCCTTTTAATAATGTTGTAGTAGACATCCATATGAATCATTTGGCATATAAATCACCCTAAAATTCAGTACCAATTACTGTCAGTTTAGTTCTTCCAGAGAGTAGTGTAAAAACGCTTTTGATGGCATTTTTACAAAACGACCCATATCTCTTCTAAACCATCTGTCATGACCCAAAAAAGTTTTTAATGAATGATTAGGTTGCTAGTGGACATACTTTATGAATTACATGATTTTTGCTTCAATTCCTTATGCTTGAGACATAATCTCTATAATGTTTCTATTTTTAGGGGGAAATTGGATTAGAGAGATGAATTTACAGGTAAAGAATTGGATGTTATCATGAGCCGTGACGCTGGTAATGCATCTTTTCCATCTATAAATCATGGTCAAGTTCTTCCGGATTCGATTGTTGAAGGAAATACTCTGAGTGACACCGTTGTACAGAATGCTGACATGATGGAGATTGTACTGATTGAATATCCGAATGTTGGAGTTCATTTTGAATTCAGATTTGATAGGACTCGACTTGAATATGTGTGCATTGGTGGCTTCACTGTCCCGTCCTCCCATGCTGAGTTATATACCAAAGTATGGAAGAAGTTCGGCTATTTCTTCGTAGGTAACCCCAAGAACTATCGTACTCTGGAGAATGATATTTCTCTGTTACTGCCAACTGTGCGTGAGATGATTTATCTCCCTCGTAGAGAAGTATATGAGATAGTATTTCAATAATGGAAGGATGGTTTGGACGAGGCTGAAAGGAATAAGCTCAATGTAGCATGGCTTCATCGTCATTTTGAAGTTACTGAGAAATATCTGCAAGATAGAGGTACGACTCCAAGCTTGGAGACAATGACCAAGGATAAATATGTAGTTGAGAGATTGTATCGGGAGTTGAAGCTTGCGACTAAGATTTTTGGGAGGTTAGAAAAGGTATATTCTGAAGATGTTGCACCAATTTCCAAGGAATTTTTCTAGCTTTATAGGTTTTCTGAGATATATGACTTTTTGTGGTTTTATTATGGGATTTTCGAATAGGTAGGGATTTTTGAATGGTTTTCAAGGATATATATATATTTTTTAAAGGAAATAATGATTTACTTGATTAATAAATTGAAATCCTAAGTATAAATACAAGGTATTGCAGACATTTTGGAGAAATTACAAATATTGCATAAAACAGGTAAATATGGTGAGATGGTGGTAGCATGGTTTTTTTTTAAAGAATTGTGAGATGTAAGCCATTTGCCATGCATGACCACTCCTTCTGGCTTATCAGTATTGATAAGTCTGTAGTAGCCGTCGATCATAGTTTCGGTGACAAATACGGTTCTTCTTCAGGAGAGGATGTGATATTCTCTATTGTGTCTCCGACATGGAAGGCATCGGGTTCAGGCCCTTTAACCTCATGACATGTATTCTGAGTGCTTGGGTTGCTAGCTTGCTCATCCCCAGTAGAGACAACCCATATCCATTTGATAAAATTTTGAAAAAGATCAGCTTTCCAGTCACATAGCCGAGTCAGAGTAGGGTTGATATCCGGGTCAAGTCCCCAAGCTTTGATGGGATGTGGGATTGCTATTTGCGAAGAAATTGGTTGAATGTAACTTACTTGTGTGCAAAGCTTTCGGACATATGACGCTACGTTCTCTTCTGGTAATTGTTTCACGTTCAGCTTCATTGTGCGACGGAACTCATCTGATAGGTCATCCTCAGGATTTGCAGGCTTGTTTGAGAGTCTTGGAGGTATTCATAGTGGCGAGGGGCATACACTTGTTGCTTCTTTGTTGTTGTGGATCCAAGGGCGCCCCAGAACCATGTCGTAATCCTGATCTTCTTTGACAATGTGAAACTTTGTATGTGATCGGGTATCACCCATTTTTACTTCAAGAGTGATGTAGCCATAAGCACTCCTGGACTTCCCTTCAGAATTCTTAGTCATTGTTGGCGAATGTACGGCTTCGTGCCTGGAAATTCCCACAGCTCTCAGAGTCTTGATAGTGATGATGTGGAATCAGTGCCCGCATCAATTAGTGATTGCTCGAGCTTGGTGTCCTTGAGGCAGGTAGTGGTGAGAAGTCCCCAGCTAGGCTTCTCATTATGTTTAATGACTATGTCTTCTGGAGTGGTTTTGGGGAAGTTAGTAACTTCTTCGACAAAGAGTAGGTGCTTGTCTGATACAACGCAATTGAGGGCAGTGAAAATATCCTTGCGTTGTGCCTTTGATAGGTAAAAAAGTTCACCTACACGCTTCATCATGGATTGGACATTTCTGTTGACAGAATCTCCGGAAAGAGTGAAACTCCTGACAGGTAGGGGATCTTTGTGAACACCTTCAGTCCCCAAGCATAGCTCTCCTAAGTCGACTTTTTCTCTGAATATGCGCCTCAATCCATTGTACTCGCTAGTGGGATGGTTGACGAACCTGTGGAAGTGACAGTATTTTGGATTTGACATATCCCTTTCAGTAGGTGGTTGTCGCACGGGTGGTAACTTGATAGCTCCATTCAGTACCCGTAGTTTTAACAACTCGAGGACTTTTTCCATGAAAAAGGGGAAATACGGGATTGCTAGATCTGTCTTGTTCCGTTGCGACTGACGCGGAGTTTCGGATGAGCCTTGTCCTTGAATTGTTGTTGGTGCTACCGCCGGAGCTGATGCAGTGCGTTTAGCCTGTAATGCTGATTGAGGTGTTGTTTTTCTCTTGGCTCCTTCATCAGTGATAACACCTATGGAGTGCTCGGTAGAATGTTGTTTGTTCACCAGACGTCTGCTTCCAAGAGTGTCTCCATGATTTTCTTCTATGGCGGGTCGTGTCCTTTCTAACAAGGCTGGAGCAATTATTGTTGATCTCTTGGCGGCCTCGTATAGCTCAGAGAAGGTTTGAAATCGTAAATTTTCTAATAAGGCACGATAAACATGAATCATACCATTAATACAAACCTCCACCAATTGTTGTTCAGTCACATTCTGGTCATGGCAGTAGAGAGCTTGTGTTCTGAACCTCTTTACATACTCGTTGGGATGCTCGTTGTTTCTCTGGATCATTCTTCCCAGGTCCAAGAGAGTAATTTCCTCAGAGACAAAAAAATATTTTTTTACAAAAAGCGTCAACCATTTGGGACCAACTAAAGATACTGTTGGGAGAAAGATTGTTGTACCAAGTTAGGTTCTTCCCCTAAGAGATTTCGAGAATTCTTTGAGCCGCAGCACTTGATTATATTCATACACTCCTAGTGACTCCAAGAAACAAGAAACATGTTCTCAAGCGTTTCCGGTGCCATCGTACAATGAGAATGGAGGGGATGAGTATCCTCCCGGCATTGCAACCCTCTGAATTTATATTGGATAAGGGGGTTGGTGTTGATGGAATGAAGATGATTTTTCCCTTCCAAGATTTAGCAGGAGCTTCTCCAGTTCTTCACGAGTGACGAAGTTTTGCTATGGTTGACTCCTTTTTGGTGCACGGTCAGTGATGATCTGTATTTTATCATACTTTTGTGCATTAGCTTTTGACGTGTTAGCACCGCCGGCAGTTGCGTTCTTGACTTGCTCTGTTTGACGATGATGCTGCTTTAGTGTTAACTGCTCCTTTAAAGCCTTAAGGAAGGTAAGAACTTCCTTCTGAGTGGTGGCCATAACTATTTCAGTTTCAGCTAAGGTCTCTTGTCGCTTTATTAAATCGGCTATGGTTGGTGACGCTTGCTCCTTTCATTTGAAACTTTCATTGGTACGGATAGGAGTTTTAGTGATTTCAGTGGTGGCATTTTTAGGAATGATTTTTGGGTATCCACCACTGGAATTACCAATATTAGTAACGGTTGTTGAACTTAAATTGGGATTGGTTACTGAACCTGACCTAAGATCCACCAATTTTTGAAGGATTGAATTTTTCTACTGAGAGGTTGATATCCCTTTGTGGTCGTCAATTCCTTGTACCTAAAAATTGCTTTTGGGAAATATAATATACTGTAGAAGTACTTTTTAGGTTCGAGGATCAAAATTGTACAAAAAAAATCCAAATAAGTAGGATATTTGTATTTGTTCTGCTTCGGTTACAAAGAGAGGAGATGGGTTGATCTTAGGGGAGGAAAGCAAAGGAAATTGAAGGAACTGTGTGTGGAATTGTGTGTTGTGGTAGAAAAATAGCAGAGATTGAGAATGATTTTCTATGTCATGGACTGGAAAATTTCTCTCCCGGCGCTATGCGCCGCGAAGGCCACAACTCCCCGATGTGCGGCTTGAAAAATAGTAATCGGACCTTAAAACCTAACTTCTCGCCGGAAAAATATAGGTTGATTTTCCTTCGCGAGCATGTTTTTTGCAAGGATGATATTCCAAACGTAGTTTCCACACTGTTCAAACTCACCCTTTTTCTGCAAAGGGTAGAAGGCCATTAAAGCCAATGTTGAATGCCTTTGGCATGCATCACTTTCTTACGAGCATTGTTTAGGCTTAACTCATGCCCTGCACTAGCACCTA
Organism: Papaver californicum; assembly: GCA_023531435.1. Taxonomy (NCBI): domain Eukaryota; kingdom Viridiplantae; phylum Streptophyta; class Magnoliopsida; order Ranunculales; family Papaveraceae; genus Papaver; species Papaver californicum. Next base: position 549,275 of record JAJJMC010031495.1, read on the forward strand.
GGCCATTTCAGACCTAATTTTTCGTTTCATCAACTCTGTTTCGACCATGCGCTGGAGCCTGCACTGATCTTGCTCTTTCCAAGGGTGCAACATCCAGACACATTCCATTCCATATCGTAAAGGTTGATAGGAAGTATGAACAATTCATCGAGTGGAATTGCAACTACCTCATCATGTGTGGAAACAATCATCCATTGACTTGGCATTTTCGAGCCAGATGATACGAGTTACCATAATGCTGCAATCACCTCTAAATTAGATGATATGAGCGACAAGGTGTTGCACCTCAATACGTTACATTGCGGCTTCCTAGTACCCAACCCGTACCTTGAAGGGATCAAGCATGACTGTAGCACATCCGGATAGAGACAAGCAACTTAAACCTATTAAGGCAAATCCAACATCGATTCCAACTTCGTTACAAGGCCAAAGGCCAAGCTAAGCCTAGTCCTCATAGGCCAAAGAACTTTAGCAAAGTATGCACCAGCTTATGCATAACTATCGCTACTTAGCGTGCATAATGCATTCTCGAGTACGCAACATGGATGAACGATGATTTCGCATAATTCAAGCTTGCTCGGGTAAGCTACAAGCAAAATTACGGGTGTTACATTCTTACCACCTTCGAAGAGTTTCGTGCCCGAAATTCAACTCAAAAACTATTGTGGACAAGCTTCATCGATTTCGATTTCCTGCGCATTTGTCCCATACCGTGATGCACAAAAATCCTGCAAGGGTCCAATGTTTGTTAATGAACACAAATTACAACCTTCTGAATATGCGTTTCATTCCGCATATCCCGAAATCCTAATAGGGTTAAGACCTTCCAAACATATGTTTCATACAGTATGCTCGAGGATCAGAAAAGGTTTTACAACTCTACCAAGAAAAATCAATTTGGATCCATAAAAATGTGTCCCATACCACATGCTCAAGAATACAAAAGGAATTACTCAACACGAGATCTTAAGTGTACGTCCCATACCATACACTTAAGAGTCCCCAAAGTTCACGAAGGTTGAAAGGGTCATCGAAAATGAAAAACAATATTTTACTTAGTACTATGAGGACCAAACTATAGGTTTATTTTCCTTCTCGCTGGGTAAATATAGGTTGATTTTCCTTCCCAAGCATATTTTGCAAGCATGATACTCGAAACATAGTTTTCACACCGTTCAAACTCACCCTTGTTCTGCAAAGGGTAGAAGGACATTAAAGCCAATGTTGAATGCCTTTGGCATGCATCACTTGCTTACGAGCATTTTCCAGGCTTAACTCATGCCCTAGAATAGCACCTAGGCCATTTCAGGCCTAATTTTAGCTTCATCAACTCTGCTACCATGCGCTGGAGCCTGCAGTGATCTTGCTTTTTCCAAGGGTGCAACATCCACATGCCATTCCATATCGTAAAGGTTGATAAGAAGTATGAACAATCCATCAAATGGAATTTCAACTGCCTCATCATGTGTGGCAACAATCATCTCTTGACTTGGCATTGTCGAGCCAGATGAGGCGAGTTACTATAATGTCGCAATCATCTCTAAATTAGATGATATGAGCGACAAGGTGCTGCACCTCAATGCATTGCATTGCGGCTGCCTACGTACCCAACTCGTAGCTTGAAGGGATCAAGCATAATCGTAGTTCATCCGGATAGAGACAAGCAACTTAAGCCTATCAATGCAAAGACAACATCGATTCCAACTTCGTTGCAAGGCCAAAGGCCAAGCTAATCCTAGTCCGCATAAGTCAAGTAACTTTAGCAAAGTATGCACCGGCTTATGCATAACTATCACTACTTAGTATGCATAATACATTCTCGAGTACGCAACACGGATGAATGATGCTTTCGCATAATTCAAGTTTGCTCGGGTAAGCTACAAGCACATTGATGCTTAAGCATCAAGTATGCACCAATGTATATGCCACATCGCATATATGTGCATTACCGCTCGTGCACATTCAACCAAAGCTCCCTATCTATATATGTCTTAATCGCAATTCTATATATTTGGAATTGAAGGGTGAGGGACATCCATCGACTGTACTTTTTTATAGTGCATACTCGGGTACACATCACGGATTATTGAAACTCTCTCGGGTACGTGTCATTGGGTACACTTCACAGCAATTGGGATGCTTGCTTGATAAGCATCCTCGGTACGCTTCATCGATTTCCAACCAACGACTCCTCCCTATATATGTTTTATTCGTATTTCCATATGTTTGGAAAAGAAAGGTAAGTGACATCCATCGACTGCAGTTGTACTCAGGTACACATTACGGATCAGTGAAGCTTCCTCGGGTAAGCTTCATAGCAACTAGATGCTTCCTTGGGTACGCATCCTCAAGTAAGATTCATAGGGTCAAAGACGCTTCCTCGAGTAAGCATCAACTTCTAACCAACACCTCCTCCCTATAAATATTTTATTCGCATTTATAAGAAGGATAAATGACATCCATCTACTACACTTTCTAGTGATGCATTCTCGGGTATGCATCACGGATCAGTGAAGCTTCCTTGGGTAAGCTTCATCACAACATGGATGCTTTCTTGAGTAAGCATCCTCGAGTAAGCTACATAGGGTCTGAGTGAGACATTCTCGGGTATGCAGCACGGTATAATAGTGCATTAGCACTATGATGCGTTCTCGGGTATGCAACATTGGGTCAGTGACGCATTCTCAATCATGCATCACGGTATAATAGTGCATTAGCACTATAATGCATTCTCGGGAATGCAACATTGGGTCAGTGACGCATTCTCAATCATGCATCACGACATAATAGTGCATTAGCACTATAATGCATTATCGGGTATGCAATATTGGGTCAGTGATGCATTCTCAATCATTGTGTGTTGTGGTAGAAAAATAGCAGAGATTGAGAATGATTTCTATCTCTTCTCCGGCTGTTGCTTGTTTCCTATTGATCTTGTTTTAAAATTGGCTAAGCAGCCTATTTATATTTTTTTGAGACCACACACTTTCCTTATAAAGTAGTTGTAGTTGTGAGGAGATGGAGAACTGGAGGTTGTGGGAATAACCGTCCACTTTGTCTCTGGGAAGTTTCTAAAAACTTCTTGACCATAACTCCAGCATCTCTTCAACCGCTCTAACACCACTGACTTTGTAACTTCCTTGTCATGGGGTAGTGCTACACCCATGTTGTTGTAAATCGCTAGACCAAAACCCCATGTTTTATCCCCCTTAATATATGATTTTGATGTCTCGTAGGAGTTGGTGGGGTCATGGCTTCAAAGCCATGAACCTTGTTGTGAAATAATGTTTCTAATAGACATTATGCCAATCTTGTCGTAGCAATGACTTAAGTAATAATATTATCTTGAGCGAAGGGTTGTGCTAGCTCGAACTGAAAGAATGACGCGGCAGCGGCGTGGCATCAATGGAGTATGAGACCTAGTTGTGGTCGTGGAAGCAATAGAGCGTGAGCCCAGCTATGGCCGTGGGCGCGGAGCAATGGAAGCTTGGACCCAGCAGTGGTCGTGGGCACATCAGTGGCTGTGGGCGCGGAGCAATGGAGCGTGGACCCAGTTGTGGCTGTGGCAGCAATAGAGCGTGGGACCCAGCTGTGGCCGTGGGCGCAGCAAGGAGCAGTAGAGTGTGGACCCAGCAATGGTCGTAGGCGCAATAGAGCGTGAGACCCGGTTATGGCCGTTGCTTCGTGGCTTTGATTGACTTTATTATTTTTTGTCTTCTTTATTATTTTGAAACATTTGTGTTAAAGGTGTGGCTAGGGCTTACTAAGTCCTGTATTCGTTGTTAACAGGGTTATGGCCAATATGCTATTATTTATTTACATTGTCTAATGCCATGACCTCATCTATGGCCTATTTGGGGTTTCTCAGTCTTGTGAGATTTAATAGTTGGCATTTATGCCTAACTTTTGTGCAGTGCATACAGAACACCTTCAAGAGATTCAGCTGTGGAAGTTTGCAATCTTAAAATTATGTTTGATGTGACTCTGAAATTAGATAGTATGCATCTAATTAGCGCTTTTATTCAGATATGGTGTATCCTTTATTCTGAATATTCGTAATTTTGTATAATCAGTATATTATGTTTTATACAAGTATTTTTACGAGTGCACTTGAAATAACAAGATTTTCGTTGAACAAAGCTCTGAAATTCCTCTGGTGCATATATATGCCAAAGAGCTACACGTCAGTTTAGTCAGGAGCTGAATATGAATTCTCAATTCTCTTACGAAATGTAAGATAGCAGTAATGTTCATAATTCCAATGATCGTCAGAAATTAATGTTTATTTATTTCATGCTTCTGCAGATAGGCGAAAAGCAGCATTTTAAGAGAAGTATTATAAGTTTCTTTCTTGTCAAAAACTCACCATCAACAAAAAATAATCGAAAAAAATACCATCTTAAAATTAGGTTTTTGGCTTGTTTAAGTGGACAAGCAAATTCCAAAATTTCGTTAACATAACTTGGAAGGAGTATTAAATTATATTTTTACTAATTTTCCCCATTTAATATATATTCTCTTTTGATAAAAGTTCATAAATATTTTTGTATATATAGTTTTAAGCAATGTTCAATAGAAAAAGTATTGGGTTGGGTCAATTAGGTCTAACCAGTGGATCGGTTAGGTTAAAGATCAAATGACAAAAATGATGTTTTCTACTCATTATATTATTAATTTAGAGTTTTATATAATACCTTGAAAATAGTATATTTTTTTGATAACAATTTTTATATATTGTATAGAAGAAAAAAATCAACCAAATTATGATTATATTTTTTTATATATACTAGGTATAGTACTAAATCACTCAACAATAAGTGACAATGCTTAAAAAAAACAAAAACGGGGTAGTTTCTTATAGATTTTTTAACCCTCAAATCTTTTGTTCGAGCCTCACCTTTAGGAAAAATTTGTAAATTTTTATTCTGATCACTCAAAAATCTGTCTGGTTCGGATGGTTCATTTGTCCAACCAGCCGGCGCACCCGCTTTTTTAGCAAATAATAGGATCAGTAGTGATCCAAACCAGTTTTATGATTTATTTATGAGTTGTCCAATCTTATCGGACGATCCGGTCTGGATTTCAAAACACCTTTTGTACGACACTAAAAAGGTAAATGGTGGAAAAAGTGACCACACTTATCACATTTCTTAATCCTAAGCTTATCATAGTGAAACGAGAAAGTATCTCTTACGGGTAAAAAAACGGCCCACATTTTTTCCAAGCCATCTAGACTCACTTGGATATTGATTACCTTTCCAGTTGTAAGACAACTGTGGTTTCTATTTCCACTTCTAATGTAATACCACGTCCCAATTTTATGTTTAATTTTATCTTTTTTTTTTCTTTTTTTCTTTTTTTCTTTTTTTATACATAGGGGTATTTTTATAATTATAATTTATCTTTGGATTCTTGGTATCATCATAAATCAATTTTTTTAGAGCTCTCTAATAGTCATTGTGTGTTTCCTATGCGGCAACACAAACAAAACATTTTTTTTTTAAATTAGGGAGAAAAAAAAATCATCTCCAACGATATTGTATTTAGCCTCTTCTTTTAATTAGTATAAATTTTATTTTCGATAACTTAAAATTTTATTAGATTTGTTTAGAACTAATATGGTTATTTAATATATTTAAGTCAATTTAATTAAGTAAAAATTGACTAGGATGTCAACCAAAAATTTAGGCAACACATCATCTATAAATTGATTAGAGAAGTTAAGTTTTTTAGAAAAAATGGATATGTATCCTATGTAGACTTAGATATTTATCTTCACACACATTCCATTGGAGAAGCTCTTAGATTTGATTAATACGATAATTGTATTTCTTAATTTAAGATAGTTATTATGGATAGACACTTGGTAACAATGGATATGTGCTTAATTAGTTGTATGTATAAGAGAACCTAAAAATTACCTCTAGGTGACACTTAGAGAGAACAATATAAATTTGGTATAAAAGTAATAATTAAATAATTAAAGTTATTAGAAATGGGCTTATCAATAAATATAAAAAAATTTCTCAAGTTGAGCCCAAGGTGTACTTGAGTATTAATGCAAGTGGACCGTAAAATAACTTATTATTTATATTGTAGATAAAAAAAACTAGTTTTCCTTTTAGACTGAGAATAAATACGAAAGTATATAAAGAGAAAGGAAAAAAAAGATTGGTTGGGGATATTTTTTCTTTTGATCATTTTTATCATTTTTTCCCCAGTCGTGAGAGAAAAAGAAAATTTAAAAACCCTAATAGAGGATAATAGCTAAAGATTTTTAGTTTGATGAGATATAATTTCAGTTATCCATATCGATGTTTTATATTTCTATTTTTGTGGATTGTGATTTTAGGTAGGAGCAACATAAATCCAAACCCTAACCCAAAACCAATTGTATTTATATTTTAAAGCATTTAAATCCATATTTATATATTGTGATCGTTATGATAATGTGTTGTTGCTATTATAGGAATATATGATGGTAGAATATAGGATGGTGTTGATGTTTTATTGATGTATGTATATGCATGATGGGTTGTGGTTCATAAGAATTGATGGTTGCTTCCCGAAAAGGCTATTTGACAGGATATGAGTTGTCCTTGGAAGTTGATGGCTGCCTCCTTAAATCCATATGAGGCTTATTTGGAGTTGATGACTATCTCATATATGATTGTTAAACTCACGTGGGGCTCCCATAATATGAACAACCTAACTTAGAATTTTTTGGTTACTTCCTGAGTGATTTTTGATATAAATTAATTTTTATAGTGATACTGATATATCATATTGGATTGTGGCTTTTATTATTGTGTAAGAAAAATTATTTTATTTATTCTTTTCTATTGGGTGTCATAACTTACTTTGTTTGATGATAAAAAATTATAGATTTTATGGCACCATAAGGAATTAATGGTGGGAAGACCTGAAAGTTGGATTTCTTTATGCTTATTGGAGATGCTTTGGTGGATTCCTAATTAATTTATGTACAATAAATATCATCGGACTTGTTTTAGATGATTTCAATATTTAAGTGTGGCTTAGTACACTTACTGTACAAATAATATTTGTGATTCATTGAAATGATAAAACAATGGAAGTTGTTTAAACTTTCGTTAGAAGCTAATTACTGAAACTGTTGATTTTCACGAGATCACTGTTAATTAATTCGAGTATACACTTTATTTTGGTATGATTCTATTTGCTATGTATTATAAATTGTCCTTAGAATCATTATCGAAGATGTTGAATTATCTTAAGTTATTGAGATATTTTAAAATGGATAGAATACATATGCCTAGTTCTGAAATTTATTACTTCTTTGTTTTTTTATTAGTCTTTTATTTTATTTTTATCTGTCTTAAAATAGTTGTAACTTCTGTTTATAATTATTATTTTTAATTAAACTATCAAATATACCATTAATTTTTTATAATTATAAAATCAAAAGATATATAAATAAATCTAAAATTAATAATTTAATAATAATTTAGCATTTAATATAGGAGTTTTGTAAATTCTTACGGTCTTCTTATTTATTTCTTGTTTATCTTCGTTTCCTTTTTGACTTTAATTATAGTAATAACTTAACATTTAATATGAGAGTTTTATAAATTTCTACGGTATTCCTAAAATTTTGATTTATTTAAATCGGACTAATAATTTAAGACGGAAGAAATATAAATTTTTATTGAATCATATTAATCATCTTTTTAAAGCATCGCATGATTCGGACGCATATTTCCTTCTGAAAAAAATGTAGATCGTTCTTCCAGCTTCTTTTTTTTTTGGATCGGTATCATTCTTCCAGCTTTCCAAAGCATTAACTCCCACTTGGTTTAGTTGACTGGTTAAATTACTACGACTTTTACAATACTGTCCAAGTTTTAAATTTTCTGTTCAACTGTCGTTTGGTTGGGGTAAGAGATTGCCTTATTATGATTCAGAATCTATAATCAGAATAATTTTTAAAGTTAATAAGAAATTCAAAAAATTCGCACGATGCACATAAGTCTATTTATGTTTTATGAAATTGTCACAAGATTGATCTATTTCCTTAGGAATTCTATCACTTATGAACGGTTTTATTTTTTTATATAGTCAGCTGTGATGTCTCATATTTCTGACGGCATCGGAAATTTGGCTGGGTTGGCCAAGTGTGTACTTTGATATGAATGTAATACTTCGTTTTTCAGGTTTTGGATCCGGGTCAGGATCCAAACCCGAAAAACGGGGTGTAGCACCTAAAAGCTCACTTATGCTCATAGTTCGTCGTATTGATACTCAACGATACAAATATCATACAACGGTATAGGTATAAGTGATACTGATTGATATTGTCCGAGATTTTGTTTAATAAAAGTATTTCCGTCTTACACCATCGAATTTGCATACATTAGACATTTAAATACAGTTTTATTTATAATAGATAAGTTATAAAAATTTAGTTAGACCAACAAACCCGAAAAATATTGTAAATCAAATAAAATATTATTTCTTCCGTTTTTAAAATTATAGGTTTGTTTGGTTTAACATAAAAATTAAAAAAATAAATTATTGGAGATATGTTTTAATGTTTTTTCTTATTTATCCTTGAGAAAAAAATGGTCTCTTTGTGTTTAAATTATAAAAACATGAGATAGAAATAGTCCCCCTAATTGAGTCCCCTTAATTTTTTAAAGAAAAACAAAATGAGAAAGGGGTGGTCCATATATGCGCAAAGTAGTAGCATTAAAATATTTGATTTTTTATTTATGGAAACAAGCCTATTTTTTTGACATACTCAAATATAATAACCTTGCCTAACATTTTGAAACGGAAAGATTATAAAAATAATAAATACTCTCTCCGTCCTAAATTACTAGTCCTCTATTTTATTTTTGTTTGTCCTAAAAAAACTTTCCAGCTTCTGTTCATAGTGGTATTTTTCCATTAAACTCTCAAATATATCCTTGAATTTTTTATAATAAAATTAAAGGATATATAAACAAATTTAAAAAAATTAAATAATATCTCCAGAAATAGAAAACAAATCTGTTTAATATCTTTCCTATTAATCTTTATTCCCTTTTTAAAACAATTATTTCTGGAAGTAAATGTTAGATTCCTTATAGATATATTTTCATATATCAAAAATAGAATAATTACTTGATACTACTTAATATATAATGTTATTATATATTAAACTATTCAATTTTAATTATAGTAATAATTTAGCATTTAATATGGGTAGTTTTATAAGATTTTTTTATAAATTTCACCGGTGTCTTTAATATCTTAATTTTTCAAACCGGACTAGTAATTTAGGACAAAAAGAGTATATTTTATTGTCTTTGGTTGTTATACCAATAATATAGAAAGATACTAAAATTCAAATTAACTTTTTCTTTAATGTTGGGATAATGTTCACATGACTCTCTAAATTAGTGTGATAACTTATGCAAGCTCTAATATTCACATGACTTTACTAATCTGTATCAGCCAGTATCCATATGTACCGGTGATATTCGAAAATACAATATATTAAAAATCTTATATCAGTGTTGAACAGATAAAAACACATATCTTATCATGTAAATTACTCTTCCAGTTACCAAAGGTATTGTCGAAAGATCGACTCTTGGGAAGATAGTATTGATCTTATAATGACAATGGTGTTTTTATCAATCGACGGTTGGACGACGAGATCGAACTATCTAACTTACAAAAAGAAATGATCTTAACCCAATCTAACCGTCCAAAAATTCCTTATTTTATAGATTAACGGATGTTATTTATCAGTTTGTCTCATACATAAATCGTGGCTGAAAATTCACCAACGTTTTCATCCCTAATCCAACGTCTGGGAGTATCTCACACACAGCATGCTTCAAACAAAACGCACAGAAGAACTAAGTCTCAGCCGTTTCAAATTCTTAGCAATTTTCCTTTATTTCCATCTGTTACGCCAATCAAAAGATAAGCTGTCATTACTAGGGTTTATTTAGCTTATTCTGCTTCATCTTTTCATCCGTAACGGATGAAATCAATTAGCTAGCACCACCTTTATTCCCTTAGATTCAAACCTGATTAATAAAATCATGAATTTGTTAAAGAACAAGAAACAATTTTTTCAGGGAAAGCCAAGATATTTTTGAGCGGGATAAAATCAAATCGATAATTATTTGGGAGGGATTATTGATTGATGTGCATCTCTTCAACTATAAAATGAGCCCTAAATCACGAGGAATTGCTTCAGAATCACCTACATCTTACTAAGGTATTTTTCTGTTCAACTATAACTGAACCCTAAATCGATTTCTGTTTCAAAACCCTAATTGATTTTTATTTCCTTTGACAGGAAACTTATTGATTTTTGATTCAATCCTTCATCTTACATAGAATAGTTCTATGTATGCATATGTTCTTCTGTTGTGGTGGGTTTATTCCATAATGACCTAGATGTTATATTTCCAATTTATGGTTTTTTTGTGGTGGTTTTTGCAGCAGCAAAGGTATTGTTGTTTGATCTTTACTGTTCTTGCTTTGGTCACAGATTTTGGTTTCAATTTCTTCTTCTTATAACAATTCTGCATGATAGTTTCAGTGGATTTAGAGTCTAACATGGTACCATGAGTGTTGAAGTTTTAGATCAGCATGCCATTGGGGAAAAATGTCATATACAGTATGTGATTTGCAAAGTAGTTGAGAAGTACGATGCTTGCTTTAGATGTCTTGGTAGATTATATCTTTACCTTAAGAATTGTGCAAAGATGAAATTTTTTAGGGAGATTTTTAAGGTTTTTGTTTAATTTTGCTTTGGGTGGTTCAAGTAATAGTCTTCTTTCAGCTAGATGCAAATCCGAGGTAGGCATCCATTCTATGCTGCTCTTAATTTCATTAACAAAGCTTGTTGTATATTGAGCATATAGTTGGACCAGTACCAATAGTATCTGAAGAGAGAAACTTGAACAAGGGTACTCGGCCACCACATATGAGCAGGTTCCACCACATATTTCCTTAGAAGTCCAGCCGAACCTTACCCCAAAACCTGTACAATTTGAGACAACATGTTGGTGAATTAGACCTTAAATTCTTTCTACAATCTCTTTTGTTTATACCTAGATTACGTTATTGTCTGTGGTTATGTTATTGTCTTTAGGATTAGGATATTATCTATTTATCTCTTATCTTCAGGATTATCATTTTGATGTGTAAATAGGGTTCTGATTAGGGTGTAGTTGAGATTTTCATATAAATTAACACTCTTTTATTTCTTTTCAGGCAATCAAACTACATAAAAATGGGAAAGCATACCTATTTGGCTAATATTAGAAGACAGCAAGAGTTGCATCCCCATATCATCTAACATCTGCCAATCAAGAAGGTAATTTTATGATTCAAAAGTTATAAAATCGAATTACAGATAATGCATATGTTCAGAAAATTGGTGTGCTTTACTAAACATACTGTATATTTAGTAAAGTTACATCAGCCATATTTACTAAAGTTTTGAGAAGTGGAGAGCTAATCACATGCCGAAACGACACATTGTGCAGTAATTTGGTGTACTTTCTTCTTTGGTAGGAAGCGAGTTCGCAATTAACCTACCAGAGCCTAAAGCACTGGCTTATATGTCAGGCATCAGTGCCACCTCTAGGATAAAATACTTATTTCATTACTAACAGAGCTGAAGTACAAACTAGGCATCAACGATGATTTAATATGGATATGTCTACTGCACAGATCGTCACAGCACCATCAGGGGTTGGTACACCCATGACTTTATCTGAAAACTTGAGAGAAAGTATTCGAAGGCAATGAATTTAAAACAAACTTAAAGAAATACTGTGAGGATGAATTCCTGCTTCAAACAGGTGATCATCAAGTCACGTAATTTTCATCCATTTTTTTGGTTGCGATTATTGACATAATTTTGTTGAAGCTTTATGACTATGAAGCTTAGAGTTTGGTCATATAATTTTAATTTAATGGTTTTGTTCAGTTTGGTTTGTGATTCTGTAAGGTTTTGAACTTGATGATAGTTGTATTTGGCTCTGCAGGCTTATCCCTATATGCACATCCACGGATTGGAGTAAGTTTATCTACAGGTAAATCCCTCACGTCAATTTTCTACAAATTGCAATCTTAAGGTTATCTAGATGTATCTAGAGGGATAGGTAATAGATATCTTAAGGAGTGGGTAGTAGCTGAACCTAATACTGAAGTTTGTCGGATTAAACCAGATTGCGAGTTGTTACTCTTACAGGGGGTAGTGAATTGGGATTTATATAGATTTTCATAGACTTTTATTTCTAGTGACTCCCGGAGACTCTCTGGAAGTATAGAGAATTTCAGTGATTTCAAAAGAGATTTCCAATGATTTTAAAAGAGAATTATAGAGAGTCTCTGGGGTCTTGTAGATATAAATCTAATAGATTTCTAGAGAGTTTTTGTGATTTGTAGAGTAAAAGCTTGAGATGGCCATAAAAGTTTTATCATCGCCAGGGTAATTCAAACAAAAATTAAAAGGTATAACTAATGGAAAAAATTATGATTATAGAACATGGTATATGAGAAGGGTGTCTCCGAAGTCCAAACTCCTGTATACAGTTCAGCATATCCCAATATGCTTTTACTTATAGGACAAGCTTCCCAGCCATTTCAATGAGATGAATTATTAAACTTTACGATACACATTACATAAAAAAACAGACCATCATATGGAGTATCTGGTGCCCGACATTTAGAATTCCATAATCTCATTCTCGATCATTGGATCCAACTAGGCTAGAATTTCTCCAAATCCAAATCATCAATAACTATTCTTTAAAGAAAAAAATCAAATAATGATATGCACTGCATCTGGCTTATACAAACGTAGACGTATCTCATCTGTCACAGTTGATGTAAACCGTGCTTTAGTGGAATGTCTTCCTGAAGATAGATTTTGTATCGAACGTAAGGAAGACAGATACTTTCCATCTAAACGTAAGTGACCTTTCTTTAAGTATCGTTATTTATTTTTATTTTTACCAGAAGTAAGCGAGAAAGAGCTTTACAAACCCAGCAGAATGCCCATAGGCATTACTACAATAACTATCAATTAATTCAGTGCATTTAGTCTTATAATTCTGATGTTTGTTTTGCCTGCAGATTTTATAGACATAACTCATCATCAATACCATCAGATATCAGAACCTGGAAGAGAAATTGAAACTTTGCAACTTTTTCCATTGAATTCTCATGAAGAAATATCTCATCATCATTATGAGTCAGAGAACAAGCAGCTGAGGTTGTTTGCGAATCATGAATACAATAAGGAAATGATGTTTTCGTATTCAATGGGGAAAGAAAATGATCATCCACCGTTAGATTTGTGCTTAAGCTTTATGTAAAAGAGGCCAATAGGCCTATTAACCAATAGAGATTTCATGTCAGGAAAAAAAATTAAAAAAATATCTGTTAGGGATTTAGTTTCGTCATTAGGGTTTGGGGAGATCACATTAGAAATCTATATATAAAAGAAGTACTATTTCATCATCAATCTGAGTTTTAGTCGAATTTTCACTCTTGTCTCAATTCTTTTAGTTTAGGGTTTTTAAGTTTTAAGTTTCAAATAGTTCAACAATCAACATTCTGATCTTCTCCTGTGAAACATGTATTGATTTTCTTTCTTCTTTGTTTTCATCTATCTTGTGTTTACTCTGTTGGACTGTTAATAACTCTGAACAACACTTTTTTTCTGATTAAGAGATAGATAAAAAATGAATCACTATTTTAATACTATAAATATTATATATTATGCATGGTTTTGAATTGGAATGGTGTTTTATGAACACTGATTCCAAAGATTTTACTTCCTTTGATCCTAAATCAGATCACGAAGAAGTGAGTGAGTGATGTGTTGTGCATGCAAAGATTTTTAGTGATCGTAATAATGAATCTAACGTACGTAAAACCTGACATGAATGGGCATGTTATCAATATGTTGCTGTTTAGTAGTGAAGAAGAAGAAAAAGGCTGCCAAATGTTATCTCTAGCTCAGAGAGATAATGGGTGCAGCGCTTCACCCCAATATACTTCTTGAAAATGATTAGAGGAGACTGACAGTTAAATGTTGTGAAGAAAAATTACAAAGAAAGATGGAGGAATAAAGAATAAAGAAAATATTTACTAATAACCATCCGTTAAGGTTGAGAAATGAGGACCTTTGGATTATCCTATTTACTAATAACCATCCGGCACAGACCCTTAAATAAAAAATTTAATAATAAATCAAACCCCGTGCCGTTATAACACGAGTCATTACCTAGTCATAACCATGGGAGGTGAAATGTGGTATTAAATCTGTGACCACCTAACGTCTATAGTTTAAACTTATATCACTGTTCCATGAGCTAGGGTTGGGCAAATGTATCAAAGAGTGTCAATGTGGTGTAAGTACAATAAAAATTTATATATTATGCCTTACTCCCATAATTATGACATCTTTATCATGGGGATTTTCATTAAATATCGAGGTAAGATTTTCCTTTGAAGCGTAAAATTCGGCGTAAGATGAGGCCCAGGGGTAGCACATTAAAAGTCTTTGGTACTTCTTCTAGGGTTTCTAAGAAAATCTAATTGGAAATAAATCGCTGAATATTTTTTTCTTTTCTCTATGCATTTATGTGTGTTTCCGTTTTTGTTTTTGTGTGTTTTGATTATTAAATGAAAATATGGGTTATTGCACCAGACAAGTTACAGAGATCAATGACTGACATTTTGTTTTGATACTGTCAGTTAGTATAGACTTTATATCATCAAGGTTAGTATAAATTAATTAAGATTAACATCCATTGTTAATATACAATCAGTCATCGTCAACCCCACATCGAAAACGCGATAGAAATCGTATTAAAAAGGAGGATTTAGAAGCATCTTAGTCTGCCATAAGTAGTATCCGATGCCCATTTACCGTTCTTCGGCTTCCCTAGGCCGTGGGCTAAGTTAAGAGTTATTAGATTTTGCGAACGAATCTTTACATTCTATCGAGGAATTACATTAAGATAATAAAAGCGATATATTTTTTCTGTTTTTACAACTTTCAATTTGGTTTCATAAATGGCCTGTGAATACATAATAACTGTTGTCATGTGGCACACTTTGGATCTAGTTAGTAATTTGGGGTATGAAAAAAGTTCGGGATGGTAAACGTATGAGTATTATTTGTTTTTGTGGAATGTAAATTTGGTCTACTATTTGTAATTCGGAAATAATTCGGAACAACATACGTACGTGTATAATTCGTTTTAGAGATATAAATTTGGCATATAAAATTCGGTATACATTAACCTATAAAAATTATTTTTTACATAACCTGACATTCGATACTATGATTTTACGATTTAAATAAACTATACATATGATATATGCAATATAATTAACAAAAAACATGTACGCTGGTGGTATAGGGCTTAAATTGGTATATACAAGATTTTAAAAGGCAAAACTTGAATAAAGACTAATAGTTTGGTGATGACGTGGTAAAGTATTACACGGGATGTATAGTTCGTTAATTCGTAACTACACGTATAATTCGTTTAGGCTGAAAATTCCCTAAACTAAGTCGGGCTTCCATACATACGTGTATGATACATATATAATACGGATTCAGAATAATTTGTGTATAATTCGCAAATAATTTATAGAATTGCTAACTAGGATCTGGACAAGCAAATGCATAGAGATGAAAAAGGTACCAGCGAGCACGGGATCAATCAACCACCTATTTTATTTCATCACGAGAAGAACAAGGATCAACTGTCAAGGGAAAGGCTAGATGGTAGTCTAGGGACGTGGTCGTTGTCTGGTTTGGTCAGACGCGTGTTGGATTAATTCACTCAGCATTTAATGCAACTGGCAAATGACAGAGCATGTGGCATCATCTGGCTAGAGTAGGTGGGCGGTGGAACGAAGGTACATGGGAAGCTAAGGTCATCAAGACTTGATGTACCCAGAGATAGCAAAGGAACCTTAGGCCAAGCTGAAGTCCATAAACACTCAACCTAAAATCAAAGCTAGGGACACGTAAACTAAGAGAAAGAAACACCAGAGCACAAACTTGTAACCTAAATTAAAAGAGAAAGCTAGATATTTTGATCTATAATACTAAGTCGTCGAAAGTGTTAGCATACTTTGTAAACTTACTCATAACCTGAGTACAATCATTAATACTTACCCTGTAAACGTAGGCGAAAGCCAAAACATAAATCTTGTATGTGATTCAGTAACTTAGTTGCACTTGCATTATTTACATTTCGTAGTATTATTATCATTATTTAGTTATCTGATAACTTAGTTTATATCTTGCTTGGTTATATCTTTATGGTTTTATATTGCGAACGTACATTTGTTACTCAGTATCTGCTCATCTGGGGATCTTTATTCACATAGCATACGATCTTCTGAGCATATCTCATTACTTTGACTATATGAAAAATAGTAGTCACGGTTTTGCGTTAGAAATATGGACCTTTTTTTTTTAAAAAAAAACCCATTTTCCCCTTATTTTTCGATTTTTTATCATCTTTACCACTATTAGATATTCATATGAGTATTTTTTACTTCTTTATCACTTTTTTCCCAAAAATTTTATCAAAAACAGAGGCGGAGGGGATTGTACTCCAAGCCAGATCTGCGAGCAGGAAGAACCGTTCTCACTCTCTAGTGAAGATTTGATATTCTTTAAAAAAAAATTGACTATCATAATCTCAAAAGACTTTAAACTATCAAATCTACACAAAAAAGTTGTAGATGGTGAGTTTTTGATAAGGGCTAGAATTATAAAATTGCCCTCTTCCAAGCAACAAGAATATAAAAGGATATGTGCATATCTATGCGCATATGCCTAGCTCTATAACAAAATATGGAATATTGTATCTCTACTTATATTCCGCAGGCGAATTAAGAATACAGATTCTCTACAAACACTTTAAACTGGTCTCGCAGCCTCCTTAATACTCATAATATTTATGTTATATCGAACTAGTCTCAAGTCGCATAAATTCCACGGGTGAATTCCTTGAACTTGACTCAAATGCGCATCGATGTTCCGGTAACATTTATCAAATGCGGGAATAGCTAACGTTTAAACCCCAAAATACACTCAATCTTAACTCTTCGTTCATAAAGAACTTGTCTCAAATTGCTCTTCTGAGCTCAAATGTGCTACTTTAGCACTTTGCTTAAAGATAAGCCACGAATTATGCGTCACTCTTCTTGGACGCGCCACAAACAAGAAGCAATGCCTCAAAAGGTGCATTATGCCTCTCATCTAGGCTAGCCCTAGCCTTTTTTTCCTATTGGCACCAGGCTAGCACCTATCGTCTGGCCTAGCACCACAATTGAGCTAGTTCGCCAACATTGCGCTAAAAGCACTAACCCTAGCGCTTGAGAAACGGCAACTAACTTAGCGCCAAAAAAACGCTAACCGTAGTGCCAACTTTCTTGTCCTAACATCCTTGGCTAGCACGGCCTCACCTGATGTGCCTCCATCCTGACATGTCCTCAAGCACCAGCACCAACATCCTGACGCGTCCCTAGCGCTGATGTGCCCTACTAGCCTGATGCGTCCCTAGAGCTGATGCGTCCCTAAGCCCTAGTGCTGATGCGTCCCTACCATCCTGATGCGTCCCTAGCTCTAGCACGTCCCTAGCTAGCACGTCTCTAGCCTGAAGAGACCTTGGCCAGCGCACTTATGGCCAATACGTCCTTAGCCAAGCGTGACCATACTTAGCAACTTAGCGCAAGCGCATTGGCACTAGCAGTTTAGTGCTAACTATACTTTAACTAGTAGATGTGCTAACTTCAAACGTCCTTGGCACTAGCTTCCTAGCCCTAGCATGATTGACATTTACTAGAGGCTATGCATGTTGGCCTTACTCCTAAGACGTTAGCACATTAGCCTTTTATATTAAAAGAGATAAAACATTATTATTTGTGTTAAGTAGTTAGTGCTAGCCTTGTGTTTTAGGGTAAAAAAAATGTATGGTAAAGTCGTAATTTTAAGTAGGTTCGAGAGATCAAAATCGAACAGGACGAGCCTAAACCAATAAATGGTCATTCACGTCCTACTTCAATCACAAAGGTGGAAAAGTTTGTGGTAGGTCTTAAGGGAGGGAAGCAAAGAAGGTTGAGAAATATCAACGTAATAGGTAGTATGTAAAGGAGAAAGGATTATCTCTGAGATGAATCGTTATTTCTGTATGTTTAGCTTCTCCTGACTTGTTTTCTTTCTTGTTTCGAATAAATAAGAATCATCTATTTATATTTCAAAGGAGACACACTGATTTCTTCGTAAGTCGTAGAAGTTAGGGAGAGGTGGAGAAGTGATGATTGTAGAGATTGTAGTGGGGTTGTGTCCGCAAAGTAAGGAGGATATGTCAGACCACTACTCTTCATCCTCTCAACTCTGTAACCGTCCCACTACTTGTTACCTTCTTGTTCGTGGAGGTGGTACTGACAGACACATTTATGTGTCTTAATTTGATCTCATATTTGTATTTTTAGTTCTCATTTTATGTATTAATATTATTTTTTTTGCTTTGTTTTCAGTATTTTTTGGAATTAATAATGGTGGAAAAATTGTCTTTAAAAAATGCTAAAGGCACCCAAGAAATTGATAAAGGCACCCATAAATTGTTAAAGGTACCCATGCTTGGATAAAGGCACTCATTCTCTTTATTTCATACAAAAGGTGGCGGGATTTTCAAACTCTTAGCTATGAAGAGTTGTACGTGAATTGAAGGAGATTATGAAGGATTTAAGACAATATATCTACTTGATCTATAACTAGAAGGTCCCACACAAAGTTTGGAAACAAATCAACCACTCGTGATATTCGAATCTTGGAAAGAAAATCGGGAGGAATATTTTGTGTTTATCTCTTGAGTTCAATGTAGTTAATATCGGTCGTACCGGCCGATAATATCGGAATTTATCATGTATCAGCCTTTAACCTAGATGATATGAAAAATATCGGCGATATATGGATATTCCGATTATATCAGCTGTATCGATCGTAACGGACTGATATATCGGCCGCGGTATCGACCGATAATATCGGTAAGGATACAAATGTATTTATTAACAATGTTTATTTTATTTCTTTCCATACAAATTATATGTTTGGGGATGTTAGGTTAACAAGTGAAACTAGTTTAATTATATTTTTAAATTATAAATGCCTTTCATAAAAGTTTTGAGTAACATAATGAACATCTTCCTATAAATTATAAAATTATAAAATTAATTGTGTATCGCCGATATAATCATTTTTCTAGGTGTATCGCACCTCACCGATACGATACCGATACACAATATTAACTAGTTTTCTCGAGTTATACTCTCGGGTTTGGTTTTTAAGAAATTCTAAACAAGTTTAGAAACAAAATCAAAAAAGTCAACAACCGAGAAAAAAATCAGATCAAAAAAAAGAAAGAAATCATCAAGATATAAAGATCAAGAAGATAATAAAATCTCGAGATCGTTTTTCTTAAAAGCAAAGATTTGGAGGAGTTATTTGAAGAGATTCACAAGCTGTATGGGTTGTAGTGTATAAATAGAGAGGTTGGGAGAGACTGGAGGGGTTACGAAGAGAAACAATTGAGAATATTTTTTTTGCAACTTCTAGGGTTTTTAGTCTGAAGAGAGGTAGAAGAAGAAGATAACACACTTGAGAACTATCGCAGAAAACTGTTGCCATTTCTTTTGTATTCAACAGCTTCTGCGACGGTTTATGTTATAGCCTCAGCGAAAGTAGAGCTTCTAATACACATTTTAATTGTGCTTCTTTCACTGCGACTGAGAACAGCCTATTCTGAACTGCACTATAAGACTGTTCTTCTTTTAATGCTTTCGTGGTGTGTCATTAAATTGTTGGAAGAGAATTGTAAGTCTATTTTTGATTAATAAAATTAAAGGGTTAATCAATTTTCTTGTGTTCTTCTTGCCATGAGTATCTAAATAGCTCATCTAGGATTAGGGAGGAAACTATATTATGCATGTTAAAGTATCTTAATTAATTTTCTAAATTATTTCTCCATGACCCTTTTATTCTTGTTTAAAATTGATGATAATTAACTTCATATGTCCTTAAGCTTGATTTTGTCATATAAAAATAATTTTACAAGCAATCCTAGTGAAGAAAATTATCAATCATTTAAAGAATTGTTATTGGTTTTAAAAGATTTATTTTCCGAAACGTATTCACATGTCCTAAATCGTTTCAAGATATTTTTGGAGAACTTATAAAACATTTTGATACTTAAGAATACACAATATAGTGGAATCCTGACATCCTAGAACTCACCTCATATTTTATTCCAAATCAATTTCATTTATTTACTTTAAAATTAAGTTTTAGAATAATTTCCAATCAAATTGTATTAGCACTTTAATTAATAAAAAAATTAGGTTTTGCAATTTAAAAAAAATCCATGTGGAATGAACCGTATTTGTATACTATCTTTTCGATATCCATACACTTACGGCATATAATCAAAATACCATCAAGTTTTTGACGTTGTTGTCGGAGATATTTAGAATTGTAATCTTTAGTATTTTTTTAGTTTAGTACTAAGAAGTTAGGATTTTATTTTATTTTTATTTTTATTTTCTTTTTAGATTTTATTTGGTATTTTTTTTTCTTTGGTATGCAGGTGATATTTTACAATTTCTTGTGAAAAATTGCCTACCATAAAGGTTCGTAAATTCCAAATTTTTATTTCATTAATTCATATTTTTTAATTTTCATTAAATTCACTAGATTAGAAACAATTTTAGATTTTAGATTTTATTTCCTTTATGGTGTGATTTTATTTATTTTAATTCTTTATTTTATTGTTATATAAAAAAACACACGTTTGCACACACCATTTTGCACCTTCGTCAGATCACTGATTTTAGGAAAACCGGTGGATCAGTAAGCTGAACTCGTACCTTATGGGAGTTACCAGCTGAAAGTCCACAAGCCTTAACCTTGTACCTTTGATCAGTCTTTGAATGTAGGTATATTTTGTTAAGGTAAACCAAGCTTACCTAAAATAGTGAAACTTGCATTTCTATGTGCACAATTCTTGTCAAACACTAGTATTTTTTCTTGCGTATGCCTCGTTAGATACGTGTAGGAAATAGACTTGAAGAAAACGATTTGTATTGTTTAAGTCCGACTCCTAATACGTTTGTTGGCGGTTCATCTTTATTTTCTGCAATGGGTAACAATAATAATGATGAAAACCTGGTAACCAAAACCTTAAGAAGACCATATGAACCCCTCTAGAGTAATACATGAATATGGAGTAGTTTTACCCGCTTCTAATGGGAGATTTGTGATAGACACATTTTAGTGTCTAAATTGCACCTTAATTTCTAGTGAGTTAGTATTCGATTTTGTGTCTATTACGTGTTTTTATGCTTTTGTAGGTACATTAGAAGAATAAAGATTTGTGGAAAAATTGGCTCAAAAAGTGTTCAAGGCACCCGGGAAAATGGATCAAAGCATCCACACTTTGGATTGGGGCACCCCTGGATCGGGTCAACCCAGCGGGTCAACCAGGCGAGTCAACCCAGCAAGCTGGATCGGGCCGAGTCACCGGGTTAACTCATCGGGCTCAACTGTGTCCACTGTCAACGTAAAATCAACGTGTTCTTTCGCTTCCAGATTGTTCCAAATATTAGTAGATATCCCACACAAGTTAGAACAATCGAGAAACAGCAAAAAAATCCCGTGAAATCAGTTGAAAAATCATGTATATGGCCGGAATTGGGTTTCGATTCGGATTGGGATTTGTGGGCTATTCTAGAGAATTCTATTAGGTTTAGAACTCTCTCTAGGGTTTCTAATATCTATAAATACCAAGAGAAGCCAATAGAATCGACTACAAAAGCCTAGAGAAGAAAATAGAGAATTCCGGTGAAGCTCCGTCAACGTCCGGTCAACTGCTACTGCACCGGCCGGCTGTTCTTCATCCATCACTGCCGGAGAAGAAGACTCAGTAACATCTATAACTGTTATTGATTTGAATTTTCCTGTTGTCTATTGCTTCAAACCATTTGTTGCTTAAACTCTTCTGTAACAGCTGAATCCTCTCCCGTAACGCATATAAGCGTATCAAATCAGCTGTTACAGCGTAATTCAACCTTGTAATCAATATTTTGAGCAATGAAATCAACTTTTGAGCAAGTTTTCTTCACCATGGGCTAAGTCTATTTACTGGGATGATGGAGGAGGTTTTTCTCTCAATTTTATGTGGTAAGTCTATTTTTAATTAATTATTTATAATTCTTTTATTATTATTTGCATGGATTTAAATTAGAAAAAAATGGTTTTTATTAAATAGTTGTGTTCTCTTTTTATGGGTCATGCTTAGTTAATTACTCTTGATGTCTCATGCTTAGGATTTACAATTATTCTTTTAGGAAACATATTTTTGGCAAACTTGAATTAAATTGTTAAAAAGAATTACATGATTAATCACATAAATTGTTAGAAATAACTGAACCTTGATTCCTAGTTTTCTCCATATTTTCTAAAAATATTCTCTAGTTTAATTTCCTGATTTTTATTAGTTTAGATTAAGTTTAATATTTTCTAAAATCATTACCTTCACAAGTTCGAGAATCGAACCTTTATTTACCACTTTCTAAAATACCATCAATTTGATACCAAACCTGGAACAATCAATATACTCCGTACATTTAGGGGTTTAGACAATGAAAACCCCTACACTCATATTAGAGACTTCGAAATAATTTGTGGGACCATGAGCTATCCAAATGTCTCGGTAGATATGCTTAGGTTGCGTTTGTTTCCTTTTTCCCTTAATGAGAAGTCAAAAGAGTGGTATCATTTCATTCCCCCTAAAAAAATTACCCACTTAGGATGGCCTTGTAGAGGCCTTTATTAAAAAATTCTACCCACACCGCAAGACTGTTGTTGTTCGTCGGTCTATCAAAACCTTTAAGCAAAAATTAGGTGAAAGCCTACATGATTATGTAGAAAGGTTTAATGAGTTGTTATACCAGTATCCGCATCACGGTTTCGAAATAGCCCATATGGCCCAAATCTTGTATGAGGGCCTAAATAGTGAAACCCGTATGTAGGTAGAAACAATGAGTGGTGGTGAGTTTACCCATCAGGATCCTGATAAAAGTTTTGACTCGTTCATCGAGTTAGCTGAGAAAACTAGGAAGTGGGATTCAATGAGAGAACTAGAAATATCTAGAAACTTAATTCATATGGTCAATAGAGTTGATAATGGTTCGGATATCCTTAGGCGTCTAGGGGCCTTAGAGATTAGAAGCCAAAAAGGGTTGAGTCAGGTTATGAGTTATAAAAATGAACCTCAAATATACCCAAGTGAAACTACCTGTGACTAGGTTAGTGTCTTACATGGCGGTATGAACTCTAAATGTGAGGGTCGATCCAAGTTTGATCCATATTCTAATGCCTATAACCCTGGTTGGAGACATAACCCAAATTTCTCGTGGTCCAAAGGGGTCTATCAGGAAAATGCTTCTAGCAATCCACCACCTGGTTTTCCTAGGAACCCAACCCAAGTCCAAGAACCAAGTCCAGTTGATTCAAAGTCGTCTCTAGAGGAAACTATAAAACTCTTTATTGAAAGTAGTACCCTAAATCATGCCCAGACTACCCAATATTTTAACCAGATAGGTCAGAGGCTCGATAGATTTCAACGAAACCTACCAAATAATGACTGAGCTATTAGCAACTTAGAGACTCAAATGAGTCAACTGTCCAACAAGCTAAATGATAGGGAAAATGGGAAATTTCCTAGCCAACCGACTCCGAATCCAAAAGGAGTCCACCAGATAAATGAGTCAGATAGTTCTACTGAGCACGTTCAAGTAGTCATTAACCTTAGAAGTGGTAAAACATTAGAAAACACAGTAGAACAACCTAAGAATAGTCATCAAGCTGAAAAAAAGTCTGAAGTAGAAGAAACTCCTAGAGATACTAATGGGTCTGAGAATGATATGGGCCCATATGAGGAAAATGTCCCTGGGAGAGTGTTTATTCCACCTGCACCATTTCCCCAAAGGCTTGCCAAGAAAAAGCCTGGCATTTATGCTGAAATCCTAGACATCTTTAATCATGTTAAGATCAACCTTCCCCTGTTAGATGCAATTAAACATATGCCAATTTATGACAAATTCTTAAAGGATATGTGTACGGTCAAATGAGACATGATTTTCCGTAAAAATACATTCTTTACCCAACAAGTTAGTTCCATACTTTCACAACAGTACCCAGTCAAATTCAAAGATCTTGGTTGCCTACTGTTACCTGTATTATGGGCAATCAACGGATAGAAAATACATTGTTAGATCTTGGGGCTAGTGTGAACCTTTTGCTAGTCTCGGTATATGAACAACTTGGACTAGGTGAGATGAAACCAACTAGGATTACATTCAGTTAGCCGATAGGTCAATCAAGATTCCACGTGAAATTATTGAAGACGTTTTGGTTCAGGTAGAAAAATTTATATATTCACTTGACTTTGTGATTCTAGACACTCAACCTATCTTAGATTAAGAAATCCACATTCTAATCATCCTAGGTCGACCGTTCTTAGCGACTGCTAATGTTATAACCAATTGTAAAAATGGTCAAGTGGAATTTTCTTTTGGCAATCAAAAAGTCTCGGTAAATGTTTTTAAAGCCTTCCAAACTCCTTTGGACCATGACCACTATGAGTCTGTGTACATGATTAATTCTCTAGTTGAGAATACTTTTCAAACCAATAGTGTTAGTAATCTTTTAGAGGCTTGCTTAGCCCATTTTGGAGCCTACTACGGTGAGGATGGTCATTTTTAAGAAGTTAATGCGTTGTTAAGTTCCGCGCCAGTAATGGATTATGGAAAATGACAGCGTAAGCCTGAACCTCTTCTGCCCACTACATATAAGCATGTCCCATCATACGTTCTTGGGAAAAAAATCATAGTTTACTCTGATCATGCCGCGCTCAGGTATCTTCTCTCTAAGAAGGACTCGAAGCCTCGGGTGACTAGATGGGTTTTACTGTTACAAGAATTTACTCTAGAAATGCATGATAAAAAGGGTTCTGAAAATATAGTAGCTGACCATTTATCATGTATTCTTGCTGAGTCTTGAGATGATGAGATACCAGTCCTTGACACATTCCCTGATGAACAATTGTTTTCCATCTCTCGGTTACCCTGGTTTGCTGACATTGTTAATTATTTGGTAACTGGTCAAATGCCTAAGCGTTGGTCTAAACAGGATAAAGTAAAATTGATCAGATCATCCGTCGTTATATTCCTAACAACGAAATCTCTAGCGTGCTTACTTTCTGTCACTCTAGAGCCTGTGGGGGTCATTTTAGTGCCAAGAAAACAGTTATTAAGTCCTTCAATTTGGTTTCTATTGGATGTATTTATTTAAAGATTCCCATAAATTTTGTCAAAGTTGTGAAAGATGTCAAAAATTAGGAAGATTGACCCGTCGTAATATGATGCCACTGAGACCTATATTAATAGTATAAATATTTGATGTATGGGGTATATATTTATGGGTCCCTTTGTTAATTCATTTGGCAACTTTTATATTCTGCTAGATGTTGACTATGTGTCAAAGTGGGTTGAAGCTATAGCAACCAAGATAAATGATCGCCACGTTGTGATCAAGTTTGTTAGAGAGAACATTTTCTCTCGTTTTGGTATGCCTCGAGCAATTATTAGTGATGGAGGTTCCCATTTTTGCAATCGATCTTTTGAGGCCCTCGCCAAGAAATACTCCATCACCCATAAGGTTTCTACACCTTACCACCCACAGACTTGTGGCCAAGTAGAAGTGTCTAATAGGCAAATCAAAGAATCTTAGAAAAGACCGTAAACCCCACCCGAAAAGATTGGTCTTTACGTTTATTCGATGCTTTGTGGGCCTACCGAACTGCTTTTAAGACTCCCCAAGGGATGTCTCCGTACAAACTTATCTTCGGTAAAGCCTTCAATTTGCCAGTAGAGTTAGAACACCGTGCTTATTGGGCCATCAAACGGCTAAACTTTGATATGTTCACTACTGGAGCCAACTGTAGACTACAACTCAATGAGTTGGAAGAAATTCACAATGATTCTTACCAAAGTGCAAAAATTTACAAAGAGAAAACTTAAGTTTTTCATGACAAATTGATTCTTCGAAAATCGTTTACCCTAGGCCATAAAGTTTTCTTGTATAATTCCCATCTTCATCTCTTTCCTGGTAAGCTTAGATCTCGTTTGACTGGACCATTCTAAGTCAAGTCCGTGTCTCCGCACGATGCTATTGAGATTATAAATCATGATACTAAAGAGACTTTCAAAGTCAATGGTCAACGGTTGAAACCATTCATCTAATTGACCAACCCTGATGTGGAAAATATAAATTTAGAGGATCCCGTTTATCATGACTAATTTTCTGGATGAAGACATTAAACTTAGTGCTCTATGGGAGGCATGATTGTTTCAGAAAAGTGGTAAAAATAGTTCGTTCGCTGAGACTTGTGAAGATTCGTTTTAGAACTAATTTTGATTTAAACTAGAAAAGAAGTAAAAGATTTTAACAATATTTGGAAGAACTGGAACTCATGATTCCACCAAAATCACTTTTGAATGATTTCTTCAATGATTTATTAACAAACATAGCTCTTTTATTGACTCTATTTCTTTGTCAAAAGTAGATTTCTAAAACATTAATTGTAAATCACAAGCATGGTGCATCAAAATCTCTTGTGTCCCAGCATACACCATCAAACAAAATCACAATTAATTAAGAAAAATCATAAATCAATTAAAAATCAATGCAAAAATCATTAAGAATCAAAAATAGTTATCATTCATTCATGAAATATGGCTTCCTCCATTGTCCCAGTGGTTGGTTTTAGCTCCTCATGATGTACACACTCTCAAAACAATTATTCATGGCTCAAAAGTGTGTAAAAAGAAGAAAAAGTAATAACACAGATGGTTTGCAACGGTGTAACTGCGTTGCAGACCACTATTTTCACTGTTACAGAAGAGAAAGTGTTTATGCTGAAGATAAACGTTGCGGATGCTAAGATATCCGTTGCAGATGGGTTGAAGAAACCGTTGCAGCTGAAGATAAATGTTGCAAAGACGAAGATATCCGTTGTTGTTCAGTTGAAGAAATCGTCATCGTATCCCTGTTCTTCACTAGCAGCAACAACACTTTTTTTTTTCATGTTTTCTTCCCGAGCCTCCCCAACTGATTTTTCTTCCTCTTATTTGTTATTTATAGGTTTAGTAAACCCTAACAACTCCTCCTAAATCGATAAGGACCCAAAACACAATCCAAAACAAATTCAGATTCATGATTATCCGAAACAGAGAATAAAACTCTTTTCCGCCTGTAACACGGATTTCCACCATATTTTCGGCTTTAAAATCTTGTAATTTACATGTATTAGTCTTGTTTTCTTGTTGTGATGTCCAACAATTCTTTAAATCCCATAAAATTCGATTTCAACCTAGATCAGGAACTCTTCACGTAAAGAAAATATTTCCCGCCTTTTTTCATTCTCAAACGAAGGGGAAGGGATGCCCATATCCAACAGTGGGGTACCTTTATCAATATGTGTTGGGTGCATTTATCAATTTTTAGGTCAATTTTTCCGCAAATATTTATTTCTCAAAAATACCTGCAAATACATAAAATACCAAAATGAGTACAAAAGTGAGTGCCAACAATATATGAAATTAAGAACAATTTAGACACAAAAATGTGTCTACCAAATACCCCCAAACTTATTATTTTCTAGTCCTCGAGCAAATCTAATCTAGAAATGAAATAAAATCCAAACTCACTTTCGCAGGAATCGCGACTATATTAGCACATGTAATAAGCCTTTAAACCCCTAGGTGTCCCTAGTGGAGGAGTTTTGTCTCGTGAGGGTTTACAAGAGATATACCCACAAAACCTTCCACTCCAAACCCTAGCTACCTGTAAAGGATTGAGGGTAAACACTAAAAAACAAGCTATTTAGTTGGCATACTAAATTCTTCGGCTATGGGAATCATTACCCTATATGATTCCAATTGTTGTACACGAGTTTGCACTCAGCATACTAAAATTCATACATAAAAAAATAAAACTCTACTTAGATAGTCTTTCAACCACGATACTCAGAATCTATCAAAGTTCAATCACATGGAAAGATTTAGAAGATGGATATGGAGATGATGAAGTTTGCGCATGTTGACTAAGGTGAACGGTGTTTCCCATATCTGTCTGAAGGTCAGTGCCAGGATGAATCCTAATGGATTGAGATACAGTCGCACTGGTCTTACTCCTTATACTAATATCGACTCAACTGGTATATACAAGGGTCCCAGCGATCAATTTATTGAAAATAAAAAAATTATCTTTATATTATTCAATGTACTGACAACATGATTGGATCAAATGAATCCAAGTGCATGATCCTGCGTTCCACGCTTGCTTAGGCGACGGAGATAGGGGGAACATACACATATTGCTATCAAAGTGTCAATACTCGATTTATTTTTTTTATTTTATTTTGAATCATAGTCTAAATAATCTTAAACCCTCTACTCCATCCAGACGGCGATAAAAATTCGATATTGGCGACCCACAAAATCACTTAGACAAACATAAAAAATTACAAAAATAAAAACATAAGGTGATATGGTCGAGATAGACTGCAAGATATGGTGACGACTATCATGTTATTTCTAACACCTGAACTCTGTCCTTTTATGAATAGACCATTTAGCTGGGCACACCAATTCCTATAGAAAAATAGCTAAGTTTCCATATACCTAGAATGGTTAGTGTCATCCTGAATTGTTCACAAGTTTCTAGACTTTGGAGTTTCATATTTCAACTTAAAAGTTTCTCCCTTAACCCCAAACTTAAATCTAACATTGTCCTCAATATTTTAAAGATGAATGATTAAGAGTATGAACAAGAGAAACTGTTACCAATCGAAGGAAAGGAGTTAAGGAAAGATATTACCGTGTAGCATGAGCATGGGTTACCTCCCAAGAAGTGCTAAGTTTAAAGTCTTCAGCCAGACTAAGAAAGAATTAGTCACCTCATAAAATCATATAACAATAGTCGGAACAATTGTGGGTCATCTGAATCAAATAGTGCTATCACAAATAAAAGGAAATTGCAACAAGCCAAGAAAATGAACAAACCGAGCACACCCTTATCTAGTTTTCTGTTTAAGGCAACTACATTTAGTTGTGGTTCAGGTTCAGGCTCTATCAAAGGGTCTAGATAAAATATTTTCATGGGCTGGATTTCCTCATAGGCAGGCTCAACAGGATCAGGTTGTAGAGTATGGAAAAACTCAACCAAGAACTTAGAAGAGCATAATAATAACCTGAATAATTATGGATCCTCAAAGTCAATCATATTTGACCTACACAGTTGACTACAATGAAGGTGGTAGTCATTCTTAAGAAAATGTGTCAATTCTAATTTCCTAAAGTAATTAGGTTTCGTCTTAAAACTTAATAACTGACACATTTGGTATTCAAATGTTCCCACATATGGAAGAAAATATTTTGGTGGGAAAACAAAATCAATCTTGGTATTATTTCCTAGGTAAACCACATCGACCAGAGGATGGGTTTCTAACAACTGAACTTCTTTCTGGACATCAACAGGCTTAGGGAATCTAGTTTGAAGATGATCTTGAAAAATGGTAGAGGTGCAAATGTCAAGTCCCAAGTTAGGGACCTTTCTAAGAGTCAAATCTAAAGCACATGGAGATAGTCACCCCCAAACTTAGAGTTTTCAGTGTCTTTAGATAGACTAGTCACAATTTTCCTAATTTCTAGATCGTCAGATTCTTGAAAATGGTCAATTGCTTCTTCTAGGTTATAATTAGGTGGTGCATCCTCACTCATATTTAAAATCTCTACGGGTCTATCTTTGTTATTTAAGACTATTTTTTCTTAATCACTGGACTCTAAAACAGTATTCTTAGGATAAATCCTTCCTCTAAACCATTATCGGCTTCAAAACAAAAAAATTCTACATCGTCTAAAACAGTGGTATCTCTAGTCAAATCCTCTTCCTTTTAAATAGGTGAATAATCATTAAAATTATTTGGATTTGAACCAGAAATAACACTATCATCATGAAGCACAATTGGAGTGACAATTTCCTGATCACTCTGCCTGTATATTTCAAGTTCTTCGTCAATAATATCCTCATCATCATAATAATATGAAAATATTTGAACCTCGTCTAAATGAGTAGTGTTACCAATTTTATCCTCGTCCTTTTGACTAGGTGAATAATTATCAAGGGTAGCACTATATTGGCAATTAAGATCATTTTGAGCAATATTATTTTTTGCAAGACTTTCATTCACACTTAACGCAAATCTATTTGTATTCTCATTCAAATGCTTGAGGGATTCGTCTAGAGAAAGAGTTGGACTACTAATTCTTCCCCCCCAACTTAATATGAACCTTTTTGTATTCTCAGTCAACTCCTTGAGGGAATTCTCTAGAAAAACAAATGGATCATAAGGAGTACTAGATCGCAACTGCTCGTGTGATTCTTCTAGAGAAGGATTTGGGTAATCATAGGGAGTACTAGATCGCATCTGCTTTAGGGCATCCCTCAAAGACAAAAAAACTCGAATTTTGCTCATTTTCATGTTCATAAGACGGGTGTATGTACGAATAGTAATTGGGATCACCATGGTATGAGCAATAACCTCCAAAAGGTTGATGGTGGTCCCGACTACTATCCACACCATGTTGATAGTACGGATAATATCTATTTTGAAATTCAGTCGGATACTCATTGTATTGGTCCTCATAATACCAATTCGACATTTTCTATCAAAAACTTCCTAATATATTTACAAAAATCTAAGAAAATAAATCCTAATAGGAAGGGGTTTCTAAACATACGCAAACAAGGACGACTCAACCAAATCAACCCTACTGAATCTAGCAAACAAAAAGCATGATGGCTCCACTTAGATTGTTTTTAGACCAGTTTCTATTCTTCAAAAAAGAAACTAGTTTTAGTTTTAGCAAATCACTTAGAACGATCCGAATTAGATTAAGTCGAATAGAAACAGGATAAGCTCTAAGGAGCTTTGATAACCCTGCCTCTTTTCGGCAACGTTTCCTTGAGTTACAAGGCGGCTCGAATCTACTTAAAATAATCTTCCTGAACTTTGAGTTAGGATAACAAAGTAACCAATACATTCCTTTTGAATGACTTTCCAATAAGCTCGTTACCCTATCGGTCTCTTTCTAGTCAAATTTTAAGGCTTAGGTTCGCGTTTGGTAACGTGCTTCTAAAGCGGGCAAGAAGGAAACGGTGATGAAATCCGAGTCTTTATCTTGTATGGCCATTCCTTGCCCTTTACTAGAAAAGTAAATCTGTATTCAGGTCCTCAGCATATATGCATTACAGAGGATTCCAGAAAACCCACTGACAATGGATTCGTGGGTGTTAGAGTCTTACCTCCTGTTCCAGACGGGCGATGAACCGTTGAAGTCGACTCAGACCACCGACTCCTATGTCAATGTACGAACCCGAGGGGCTGAGAGAATATCGTAATTGTTGTCCTTGCATGTGCAGTTTATATTTAATTACCCTTTTGTAGGGTTTAAAAACAATAAAGTCCAAAGTTCAAAGAAAAAGTCCAAAAATAAAAGAAAATTTACAAAAATAATAAAAGATTTTCTAATACAATTTTCTAAAAATAAAAATAAATAAAACCCTAAAAATTAAACAAAATTAAAATTAATAAAATAAAATAAATTTTCTTCTTTTTTCATTCTTTTCGATTTATCTTTGACTCAAAGAATCAATCAATATAATCTTTGCTCCAATTTCTTTTTGATCCAAAACCTGAAATATAAAGAAATATACCCAAAAACGTAAAACAGAATAAATAAAAATAAAAAATATAATTAAACTAATTAACCTAAAAAAAAAAACTAAAAACTAAAACCAAATCTAAAAACAAGTCCCCGACAGCGGCGCAAAAAACTTGATTGTTTTAGAAAAGTGGTAAAAATAGTTCGTTCACTGAGACTTGTGAAGATTGTTTTAGACCTAATTTTGATTTAAACTAGAAAATAAGTAAAAGATTTTAACAATATTTGGAAGAACTGGAACTCAGGATTTCTATAATGATTCTTTAACAAATAGAGCTCTTTTATTGACTCTATTTCTTTGCCAAAACTAGATTTCTAAAACATTAATTGTAAATCACAAGCATGGCGCATCAAAAGCTCTTACATCCCAGCATACACCATTAAACAAAATCACAACTAATTAAGAAAAATCATAAATCAATTAAAAATCAATGCAAAAGTCATTAAGAATCAAAAATAGTTATCATTCATTCATAAAATATGGCTTCCTTCATTGTCCCAATGATTGGGTTTAGCTCCTCATGATGTACACACTCTCAAAACAATTATTCATGGCTCAAAAGTGTGTAAAAAGAAGAAAAAATAATAACACAGATGGTTCGCAACGGTGTAACTGCGCTGCAGACCACTGTTTTCACTGTTACAGAAGAGAAAGTGTTTACACTGAAGATAAACGTTGCAGATGCTAAAATATCCGTTGCAGATGGATTAAAGAAACCGTTGCAGCTGAAGATAAATGTTGCAAAGACAAAGATATTTGTTGTTGTTCAGTTGAAGAAATCGTCGCTGTATCATTTTTCTTTACTAGCAGAAGCACCACTTTTTTTTTTCATGTTTTCTTCCCGAGCCTCCCCACCTGATTTTCTTCCTCCTCTTTGCTATTTATAGGTTTAGTAAACCCTAACAACTCCTCCTAAATCGATAAGGACACAAACACAATCCAAAAAAAACTCACATTCATGATTATCCGAAACAGAGAATGAAACTCTTTTCCGCCTGTAACACGGATTTCTACCCATTTTTCCGGCTTCAAACTCTTGTAATTTACGTGCATTAGTCATATTTTCATATTGTGATGCCCAACAACTCTTTAAATCCCATAAAATTTGATTTCAACCCAAATCAGGAACTTTTCACGTAAAGAAAATATTCGCACTTTTTTTCATTTTCAAACGAAGGGAAGGGGTGCCCCTATCCAACAATGGGGTGTCTTTATCAATTTATGTTGGGTGCCTTTATCAATTTTGGAATTTTCCTCGAATGTTTATTTCTCAAAAATACCTATAAATACATAAAATACCAAAATAAGTATAAAAGTGAGTACAACCAATATATGAAATTGAGAACAATTTAGACACAAAAATGTGTCTATCAAGGAAACCCATATGCTTTTGGTACATGGTACTGGTAATATCTTTCCCTATCTCTTTTACTTTGCTCGGTATTTCTCCTTGTTCATGCATATATTTTAGAACATCGAGGACTATGTTTCATTTAAGTTTGGGGGTAAGGGGTAAAATTTTAAAAAAATTAGTTGTACCGAAAATTCTAAAATCTAGAAATTTGTGAACAATTCAGGATGACACTGGCCATTCTAAGTAAATGGAAACAAACCTCTTGGTTGTAGGAGTTGAGGGAACCAACTAAATGGTCTATTCATAAAAGGATAGAGCTTAGGTGTTAGAAATAACATGATAGTCGTCACCATATCTCGGAGTCGTCACCATATCACATTTTGTTTTTATTTTTGCAACCTTTTGTGTTTCTCTATGTGATTTGGTGGAGAACTAGTATCGCTTTGTTGTCAACGCCAGGATGAATTAGAATAATTGAGATCAAGCCTATTATTTTAATTGAACTTGACCAACGGTTAAAAAAAAATATTGACACTTGGATATCAATATGTGTGTGTTCTCCCTGTCTCCGTCTCCTAAGAAAACGTCGAACGCAGGATCCATGAGAACTATCATCTAAGTTGTTGACAAAGAGCATGCGCTTAGATTCAAAAGATCAAATCATGTTGTCAAATAATAAAAAAATAATAAATAAAAATAATATATAATAATAAATAAAAATAATTGTATATATTCAATAAATCGACCGCTGGGACCCTTGTATATACCATCTAAGTTGATACTAGAATTAGGATTCAGACCAGTGGGTGCGTATCTTAATCTATTAGGGTTCATCTTGGCACTGACGATCATACAGATATTCTGGGAAACAATGTTCGCTTTAGTCAACATGCGTGCACTTCTTTCTCCATATTCATCTTCTTAATCTATTTATGTGATTGTGGTTTATTATATTCCGAGCATCGTGGTTCATTATACGACTTTCTGAGTAGTGCTTTATTTTCTTATATGAATTTTAGTACGCTTGAGTAAAAACTCGTGTACAACAATTGGATTCAAAATAGGGTAAATCCTCTGATAGCCAAAGAATTTTGTAGCCAACTAAATAGCATGTTTAGTGTTTACCCTCAATCGTTCACAAGTAGATAGAGTTTGGATTAATGTTTTGTGGGTATATCTCTTGTAAACCCTCACGAGACAAAACTCGTCCATTAGGGCCACATAGGGGTTCAAAGGATTATTGCACAGCTAAGTGCAATCGTGATGCCTTCGATAGTGAGTTAGGATTTTATTTTCTAGATTAGATTGCTCGAGGACTAGCAAAATATAAGTTTGGGGGTATTTGATAGACACATTTATGTGTGTTAATTTGATCTCATATTTGTATTTTTAGTTCTCATTTTATGTATCAATATTATTTTTTACTTTATTTTTATGTATTTTGTGGAATTAATAATGGGAAATATTATCTTTTAAAAGTTGATAAAGGCACCCCAAGTGAATTGTTAAAGGCACCCCATGCTTGGATAAAGGCACCCATTCTCTTTATTTCAAATACAAAAAGTGGCGGGATTTTTTAAACTCTTAGATGTGAAGAGTTTTACGTGAATTAAAGGAGATTATCAAGGGTTTTAAGACAATATATCCACTGGCCCTATAACAAGAAGGTCCCAAACATAGTTTTGAAACAAATCAGCTACTCGTGATATTCGAATCTTAAAAAGAAAATCGGAAGGAATATTTTGTGTTTATCTCTCGAGTTATACTCTCGGGTTTAGTTTTTAAGAAACTCTAAACAAGTTTAGAAACAAAATCAAAAGAGTCAACAACAGAGAACGAAATCAGATCAAAAAGAGAAAGAAAATCATCAAGATATGAAGATCAAGAAGATAATAAAATCCCAAGATGTTTTTCTTAAAAGAAAAAATTTGGAGGAGTTATTGGAAGAGATTCGCAAGTTGTATGGGTTGTAGTTTTTAAATAGAGAGGTTGGGAGAGACTGGAGAGGTTACGAAGAGAAACAATTGAGATTATTTTTTTTTGCAACTTCTAAGGTTTTCAGTCTGAAGAGAGGTAGAAGAAGAAGATAACACACTTGAGAACTATCGCAGAAAAATGTTGCCATTTCTTTTGTATTCAACAGCTTTTCCGATGGTTTATGCTACAGCCCCAGCTACAGCCCCAGCGACAGTAGAGCTTCTAATACATGTTTTAACTGTGCTTCTTTCACTGCGCCTGAGAACAGCCTTTTCTGAACTGCACTATAAGATTGTTCTTCTTTTAATGCTTTCGCGGTGTGTCGTTAAATTGTTAGAAGAGAATAAAAGAGAATTGTAAGTCTATTTTCAATCAATAAAATTAAAGTTTTAATCAATTTTCTTGCGTTCTTTTTGCCATGAGTAGCTAAATAGCTCATCTAGGATTAGGGAGGAAACTATATTATGCAAGCTAAAGTATCTTAATTAATTTTCTAAATTATTTCTCCATGACCCTTTTATTCTTGTTTAAAATTGATGATAATTAACTTCATATGTCCTTAATCTTGAGTTTCTCATATAAAAACAATTTTTAGAAGCAATCCTAGTGAAGAAAATTATCAATTATTTAAAGAATTGTTATTGGTTTTAAAAGATTTATTTTCCGAAACGTATTTACATGTCCTAAATCGTTTCGAGATATTTTTGGAGAACTTATAAAAAAAATTGATATTTAAGTATAACAATATAGTGGAATTCTGACATCCTAGAACTCACCTTATATATTATTCCAAATCAATTTTATTTATTTACTTTAAAATTAAGTTTTAGAACAATTTCCAATCAAATTGTGTTAGCACTTTAATTAATAAAAAATTAGGTTTTGCAATTTAAAAAAAATCCATGTGGAACGAACCGTATTTGTATACTATCTTTTCGATAGCCGTACACTTGTGGCATATAATTAAAATACCATCAGGTACCACCACCCACGATTGTCGTAGACCGTCATACCAATACCCCAATGAGAATCTCCCCATGTATTGTATTTGATATCTCATAAAATAATGGAGTCATAAGCCACTATTGTTTTGAGGCAAGTCAAGTCAAATGACCTGCTAAGTCAGTGAGGTAAGTTGCACAACTCACTGAATTGAAAATCAGACTGATTAGTATCGAATCTGGGATGTTCAGTGGTCATGTACTTACCTTGGGAGTAACCTAGCACATTTAATAGCTAAGTATTAGCTCAGAAGTAACTTAGCATAAGTCTGAGAGGCATTTGAGGGCAAATGTTGTAGAGGGCTTCTTAAGCAAGGAGACCTACTAGAATTCATATAAGATTTGATATTGGACTCAATTGAGAAGAAAGGCGTATTTATGAAGGGAAGTAGCTAACAAAGCTAGTACTAGCTACTTAGCGCAATTAGTAATATGCTAGATCTTTCAGTATAGAAAGCTAATGTACTAACGTTTTAGGAGCAGGGCCAATATGCATGGCTTTTAGTGAATATTAGTTATGTTAGGGGTAGGAAGCTAGTGTCAAGGAGGTTCGAAGTTAACACTTCAATTGGGCCAGTTACAATCACCGCTAAAGTGCTAGTGCTAATGCTCTTGTGGCTAAGTCGCTAAGTATGGATGCGCTAGGCCAAGCGATGTGCTAGAGTATGATACTCTTTGGCTAGGGCGCTAAGTCATGGAGGACGCTAGGGACACGTTAAGAGCTAGGGACGCATTGCAGCAGGGACGCATCAGGTAAGGGTTAGGGATGAGCTAGGCTTGACGTGTCCGAGCATGAGACGTTATGGAGCAGAGGCGCACTACAGCAAGGGCGTGCTAGGTTTCCAGGACGTTGGGAGGGACGCGCTAGGCATGGAAGGGGCACATCGGCCACTTGGGACGCACTAGGCTAGCTTCTAGGGCGTGATAGGGTTTATGGATTATCATGGGATGTGCTGGAGTTAGTGGTGCATCATGAGACATGCTGAGACACACTAGCTAGGTAGGGACGGCTCTCATGGACGCGCTATCCAAGGTACTTGACCAAGAAGAGTTAGCGCTTTTAGCAGTAAGGTTAGGTCTAGCACTTTTAGTGCTAGGGTTGAGGTGCCAAGGTGATGACGCGTTAGCTCGAGTATTATTAAGCCAAGATGTGCTAGCTAATACCATGTTAGATTAGTTGGTGCTTCTAAGGTTAGCGCCAGGAAAGTTAGCGCTTTTAGCGTTAATGTGGCTGACTAGTGTCAATGTGGTGCTAATCCAAATAGATAGTTCTAACTTGGCGCTGATAGGAGAAAAGGCTAGGGTTAGCCTAACTCCGAAGTTTAATGCATCTTTTATGGCATTACTTCTTGATTTGCGGCGCATCCAAGAGGAGTGGTGTATTGTTTGTAGCTTTTATTTAAGCAAAGTGATAAAGTAGCATATTTGAGCTCAGTAGAGCAATTTATGATGTGTTCGCTGCGAACAAGGTGTTAAGCTATAATGTATTTTGGGGATTAAGCATTAGCTACTTTCAGATTATGCGTGTAACAGTAAATTGATATTGTTTAAATAAGAATTTAAGTATCGACATTGCTCTAAGAATAGCACTAGAGAAGACATCGGATACACAACAAGTTGTAGGAATAGCACTAGAGAAGACTCAAGTTGTTCTATACTAGTGGGAAATCCGTCTGGGAGCTTGAGACTTATTAGATAGGCTACATGGTCAATATAGAACACATGTAGTTATTTGTAGAGACTGTATTCTTAATTCTTCTGTGGAATATAGGCAGAAATACAGTATTTCGTCTTCTGATGTGAAGTCAGAAATATGTACGCAAATATGCGCAGATACTTCTATGTTCCTACAACGAGGCAGAAGGGCAATTTGACAATTATGACTCTTGTCAAAAACTCACCATCTACACCTTGCTAGCTACTACCCTCAAAA
Source organism: Papaver californicum (assembly GCA_023531435.1). Lineage (NCBI taxonomy): Eukaryota > Viridiplantae > Streptophyta > Magnoliopsida > Ranunculales > Papaveraceae > Papaver > Papaver californicum. The sequence continues at coordinate 587,479 of JAJJMC010031495.1, forward strand.
AATACGCCCTTTTGTTCAGTATTGACCTAATATCAAATCTTATATGATTTTCTAATAAGTCATCTTGCTTAAGAGATCCTTCACAATTTTAGCTTCAAATGCCTTTCAGACTTATGCTAGTACTTAGCAATTAAATATGTCGTTACTCCTAAGCTAGTACATGACCATGGAACTTACCAGACTCGATACTAATCAGTATGATTATAAATTCAGTGAGTTGCGCGACTTGCCTCACTGACTTAGCAAGTCATTTGACTTGACTTGACTTAATCAAAACAATAGTGGCTTATAACTTCACTATTTCCACGAGGTATCAAGTACAACACATGGGGGATTCTCATTGGGGTATTGGTCTGGCGGTCTATGACAATCATGCGTTATGGCAACGCATCCACGAACAAGAAGGTAACAAGTAGTGTGACGGTTACAGAGCGGTTGAGAGGATGATGAGTAGTGGTCATACAGGTCTTCCCTACTTTCCGGACACGACCCCACTACAATCTCCACAATAATTACTTCTCCACCTCTCCCTAAATTCCACCACTTACGAGAAATCAGTGTGTCTCCTTTGACTATAAATATATAGTTCTCATCTATTCGAAACAAGACAACAAGATAGAAGAAACTAAACATACAAAATTAGCGATTCATCTTAGAGATAATCCTTTTCTTCTTCACACACTGAAGTTACTTATCACACTGATGTTTCTCAACCTTCTTTTCTTCCCTCCCCTAAGACCTACCCAATCTTCTCCACCTTTGTGATCGAAGCAGGACGTGATCGGCCATTTCTTGGTTTAGATTTTTTTTCACCCTAAAACAACAGTATAAGTTTTATTTAGAGGAACTTTCAGAAGCTTTAAAGTCGGATTTTCAGATCCCACGTGGGAAAGTCTTTGTTACGTCCGAGAATCTTTGTCCTTTTGGAGAAAAATCTCAGCGAAAAATCAAGGAGAAAATTATAAGTGTCGTCATCAGATTTAATTCTACCGTTTATAAGCTTAGAGCCAAATATTGGACGGTCTTATTAAATTCGAACTCAGAAAATTCGTTTTTGTTATTTCGGTTAAGATTTACCATTTCATATATAATTACCCCTTTTTTCAACTAGATTATCAAGTTTGTACCCTAGTATATGGTTCTTTTTGTTTTTCAGGAAGAAAAAGCGAAGAAATGGACAAGCTCAACAATGCTCCATCAAGCCATATGCCTTCTCTTACTTGGGGACGATCACAAACCTAGAAGGCACATGCAAACCAAGGGAATAATGTCGAAGATGTCCATAGCACTATATTACGAAGTCTAGAAGACAACCGAACACAAGTTATGTTAGGGCAGACCTCCGGGATGCCATCCTTCGGATTACCTTCCTACAAAATACCAAAATTGTTACTATCGCCGGTAGCCCCCGGTCACGAAGGGGTGATTTCTCCAGCAGCATCTCCTCAACTAGGAGAGTTGGGGGAACCCAGTGTCGCTATTGGTGGACCCTGACGTACCCATCTTGGAGACTATCCACGGGGAAGAAGAACACCAGGTAAATGATGCCATGAACATTACTCTGCAGGGGGAGGAACATTTAGTGAGACCCAAATGTAAATGCAACTGGTGGCGTTGTTTGGTCAGTTGTCAGTCAAGTAAAATATTTCAAGTTCTTACTTCACAAATATAGATTAGAGTATAGTAATGTATTAGGGTGAAAACAAATGTACGGTAAAATTGTACTTTTAAGTAGGTTCGAGAGATCAAGCTCGAACAGGACGAGCCTAAACCAAGAAGTGGTTGATCACGTCATGTTTCGATTACAAAGATGGAAAGGATTAGGGTAGGTCTTAGGGGAGGGAAGAAGAGAAGGTTGATAAATATCAGTAGTGTGTGAAGAAGAATGGATGCACCTTAGAGGAATCGTTAATTCTGTAAGTTTTGGTTTTTTTCAGACTGATTGCGTTGTTGTCTTGTTCTGTCTTATTTCAAATAGATGAGAATCATTTATTTATAATTTGAAGAGGACACACTGATTTCTCATAATTCATGGAAGTTAGGGAGAGGTGGAGAAGTGGTGATTGTGGAGATTGTAGTGGGGCAGTTCCCAAAAAGTGGAGAAGACCTCCTGTCTGACCATTACTCCTCATCCACTCAACTGCTTTGTAACCGCCCACTCATTGTTACCTTCTTGTTCGTGGGGTGGTGTCACAACCCATGATGTCGTAGATCGCCAGACCAATACCCCAATGAGAATCCCCTCATGTTGTATTTGATATCTCGTGGAAATAGTGGAGTTATTAGCCACTATGTTTTGATTAAGTCAAGCTAAGTCAAATGACTTGCTAAGTCAGTGAGACAAGTTGTGTGGCTCACTGGATTGATAGTCAGACTGATCAATATCAAATCTGGAAAGTTCACTAGCCATGTACTTTCTTGAAATTAATGTGGCATATTTAATGGCTAAGTATTAGCTCACAAGTGACTTATTTTAAGTCTGAGTGGCATTTAAGGCCAAATATTGTAAAGAGCTCCTTGAGCGGTAAGACCCATAGGAATTCGTATAAGACTCAATGTTGGACCTATATTGAGAAGAAAGGTGTATTTATGAGGAAAGTAGCTAGCAAAGCCGACACTAACTACTTAGCACAAATAAAAAGGTGCTAACTCTTTTAACGTAAAAGGCTAATATGGAAACATCTCAGGAGTAAGACCAAAATGCACAACCTCTAGTAAATATTAATTGTACTAGGTCTAGGAAGCCATTGTCGAGGAGATTCAAAGTTAGCGCTTCAATTATATGGTTAGTACTGAGATTTTAACATTAATATACTTGTGGCAAAGTCGCTAAGTATGAGCATGTTAATCCAAAAGGAGTACTAGATCTTGAGACTCATTGGCTAAGTCATGGAGGACGCTAGGGACACACTGGCCCCTATGGGGCATGCCAGAGAAGCTAGAGACGTATTAGCCATTATGGAGCGTGCTAGCCTTTGGCTAATGACGTGTAGCATCTAGGTTGCATAGGAGAAGCTTAGATGCGCTGGGGATAAGAGCGCATAGGCCTTGGACACTGAGGAGCTGGGTGTCGTGGCTTTGGAGACACATTGGAATTCAAGGGCGCCAAGAGAAAGTCAAGGGCGTTAGGGCTAAATAGTGACGCATCTTCCATGGGAGGCGCATTGGCCTTGGCGCTAAGGCTAAGGATGCGCATGGAAGCTAGGAGGACAGCTCATGATGTTCATAGCGATCTATTATGCGCCTCTCCATCTAGCATTGGGTAGACCTCATACAATAATTGTCCTAGTTCTACCGTATCTTTTGTTTCATTTCTTCTGGAACAACCACAAAAACGTTTTTGATTATGGACGCCAAGGAGATTGGAGACGTGCTTGGCTTATCTGTCGGGGACGCACATGGCTGAGACGCACTGGGGAGTTTGATCATATATGAACTTGGGCGTATATGAGCTTTGGATAGGATCCAAGGACGTCAAAGAGGAGACAAGGGCTTCACGGAGCTAGGGACACAGCTTCGGAGACGCATAGGCCTTGTGGCGCAATTGGCCACTGGGTTAGCGCATCTGGTGCCTAGATTAGGGTTAGCACTTTGGTGTTAAGGTTTAGGTTCCAAGGTGATGATACGTTGGATAAGGCCTTAATAGGCTAAAATGTGCTAGCTAAGACCATTTCAGGTTAGTTAACATCTCTCAGGTGCTAAGGTTCAGCACCAGGAAAGTTAGCGCTTTTAGCGCCATTATGGCTAATTGGTGCAAATGTGGTGCTAAGATAAATAGCTAGTGCTAACTTGGCACTAATATAAGAAAAGGCTAAGGTTAGCCTAGCTGAGAGGTTCAATGCGCCTTTTATGGCGTTGCTTCTCAGTTGTGGCGCATCCAAGAGGAGTAGCGCATTATTTATTGCTTATGTTTAAGCAAAGTGCTAAAGTAGCATATTTGGGCTCAAGAGAGCAATTAGAGAAACATTCGGTGCGAATGAAGCATTAAGCTATAATGTATTTCAGGGTTTAAGCATTAGCTATTCCCGAGTTTAATGGACGTTGCTAGAATATCGATGCGCAGTCGAGTCAAGTTCAAGGAATTCAGTTGTGGAATTTATGCGACTTGAGACTAGTTCGGTATGGTATGGGTACTATGAATATTGATAAGGCTACAAGGCCAATTTAGAATGTTTAGATAGAATCTGTGTTCTTAATTCTCTTACGGAATATAAATAGATGCACAATACTCTATATTAAGCATATGCGCATAAATATGCACATATATGTTCTTGTTGCTTAGTATAGGGCAATTTTACAATTCTAGTCCTTGTCAAAAAACTCAAGATCTACAAGTAATAAGAATAAGTTTGATCCCACATAGAGCAGGTGATTGTTAATTATCTTTGATTACTTAAGTAATTGAGGGGATTTATGATGATAATAAACAAATTTGAAACTAAATTAATAAAAAGAGACAATTAAAATTGTGAAAATTAAAACGAGAATAGTGGTTAGAGAGTTCATCTTCCGTCATCAAACATGTTATCAACTAAATCAAACTCAATATTCAGTTTCTCTCAACATCAATAACCCTAGAGCATCCTATCGCAGGTCTACTCCGACATAACTTTTTTTATCATCAAAGGCGCAATAGCCACTTTTTGAATCCTTTTCACTAGATTACTTGGCGCAAGAGCCACTCAAGTTTAACCCAATGAAAATAATGGTATTTGTGAGTTGAGGTTATTCTAAGCAATCCGGCGCAAGAGCCACTCGGATTTAACCTATGTTACACTTCAAAACATAATCGCATGGCAACATCCCGTCGTTAGAAATTATGCTATGTAATAAGGATTTTTCGACAATTCGGATCTCAAACCCTAGTTTAGCTATAGATATGAATAAATTTTTATTTACTTCGCGACTTAATTAAACAAGCAATAATTCAATCATACATGGCGTTATCAGCGGTAGAACATAAACGATATTAAAGAAAATATGAATACTAGAAATGAATGATTTAACTAATAGATATCTTATATATTTGGGAATACATCTCTAGCCAATAAGATAAAATTAGCTCTTCATGGATTTCTTAAAATTCATGGAAAATAATAAAGTAGAAAATTAAAGCAAACCCTAGGTTGTAGAAAATCTCCAACTCCAAAGTTCATTGTCTTCTTTCCTTGTGTAAAACTTCTCACCCCAAAAGATACGATGTCTCAAATAGAAGTGAAAATAGATATCCCAAGAATAGAAGTTTCCGTGCTCGAATCCCGGTCGAAATAGGATGTCAAATTCTTTTTCATCGGAGCCATTTCACTAAATAGTTGATCGTCTGAATCTTCTTCTTATAGTTGATTTGCAATTGAGGCTAATTTATCTTTGATATATTGTGCCTCTTAATTTCCTGCAGCCGCGATTTCAGGGTCATCAATAGGTCTAAAATATTGTTTCGTTCGTGACATTTTTATCGATGGAGAAATTTTGAATTTGATGATTAATGGACGATGAAAACGAAACAGTTATGGAGAGAAGGAGGAGAAAAAAGTGGGGGAGGAATAAAAACATTTTGTTTTTTGTAGTTGAAATTGGAGATAATATATTACAGGGGGTAGTCAATTGGGATTTATAATGACTTATAAAGAATTCTGAAATAGGTTGTTATTCAATTGAGATTTCCAGAGAGTCTCCCAAACTCTTCTGTTATTGGATAGAGACTTTTTTCAAGTCTTTTAAATTCCCCCAAACTCTCTTGTTATTGGATTAAGATTTGTTGGGAGTCACTCAAACACTCTTGTTATTGGATTAAGACTTCAAAATCATGGATTTGTTACTTATTGGTATTTTGAGAGACTTTTTGGATGAAAATAGGCATGAGTGAAATCTCTCCCTTATAGGTGATATTTTGAGAGACTTGAAATTTTGGGTAATCCAAAGGTCCTCATTTCTCAACCTTATCGGATGGTTATTAGCAAATATTTTCTTTCTTCTTTATTCCTCCATCTTTTGTACATGTAAAACTTGAAAGGAGGAAGTATTTTTTTCGTACTACTATATCTCTCGTTCAAGTGTACGCATTTACTTGTTTGCTCCTGTACCTGTCCAACACACACACACGCAACCTAACATCTCTCTCTCGAGTCTATCGCACTGCAAAACATTATTATTCTTAAAAATCTTCTTCTTACCTGCAGCAACCTGGGAAGTTTAAATCATGCAATCTCGATTCTTCCTGATCCATGAAAGTTTTCTCTCTCTCTTCCATTAGATCTGTTGATTTTATGAGCAAAGTTATCATGTAATAGTGTGTGGAGTTACATACAATATCTTCATTACTATCTAGGTTTCCTCTCTCTACTATTATTTAGGCTAAAACTACTCGTTTGTATCAATATACTTCACACCATGAGTAAAGGTTTCATCTTTGTATACAATTACCCTCGTAATCATCCAAAACAGCCATTATATTTCAAATATTCTTGCAATTTTGATTTTTCTTGATCTATATCGTGTCTTCTTGATTTTTGTTACAGTTGTAAGCAAGAAACCCCTTATGCGTGTGACCCATTTTACTTCTCCAAAGGTACACAACTACAGAGGATAAAGTAAGAAGAAAAAAAAATACTCTAGCAAATTGAAACCCCTAATTAGGTTTTGATTATTAGAAGTAGAATTAGAACCATAACTGATTTAAGAAGGTGATCACAACTCAAGTTCAATGGAGGTAAAACTCTGAAATGATAAACGAGATAGGGAAATGTATGAAAACTTTGCAGATCTTTATGCCATTATTAATCTACTGAGAAGTTGGAAAAGGCTTATGTTCGTGATGTGATTTCTTCGGCGGAGTATGAACCTGAATGTTTGAAGTTGATTGCTCAGTTTAAAACCTTGACGTCAACTTTAAAAGTTACTGTTCCAAACGTTGATAGATTCATGGATACTTACAAAATGGATTGCCGTACTGCTCTTAATCGTCTGGTCACCTCTGGTGTTCCCGCAACTGTTGAGCATAGCCAAGCTTCTGCTGGTGCAAACAATACATCTGCAGCAACAGTTGCAGAATGTGTTCAATATTTTATAACTGCAATGGACACTCTGAAACTGAATATGTACGTTGTGGACCAGGTTCATCCAATATTAGCTGATCTTTTGGCATCACTCAATAAGCTTAGTATACTGCCACCATATTTTGAAGGAAGGGTGAAGATAAAGGAGTGGATAGGCAGGTTATTGAAAATGGGTGCTACAGATGAGTTGACAGAACATCTACATGTATGAATTCAACTATTAAAGACCGAAAGCTGTCATAACAACATTTTATGTGTTTCTTTTGAGAAATAACATTTTTCTGGCCTTCCGAAATGAGGGATGTTCTGGTTGGGATCGACTATCAACGTGTCATTGGTCTTCAAGCTTTTACTCTATAAATCACAGAAACTCTCTAGAAATCTATTAGATTTATATCTACGAGTCCCAGAAACTCTCTATAATTCTCTTTTAAATCACTGGAAATCTCTTTTGAAATCACTAAAATACTTCCAGAGAGTCTCCGGGAGTCACTAGAAATAAAAGTCTATGAAAATCTGTATAAAATTAAAAATAAAGAATATCTTAGTAATATCACCATTAAAAAAACAGATTTTCTAGGTTGACTCAATTCAAAATATTCATAATATATGAGGGTATCCCGATTAAACGTTCATAATATAACCGTATCTACATATCCTACTTCTTTCACTGAAAGTTGGGTATCAATCCTGGGTAAGAAAATTAATAGGCTAATTTTGATGCAACGAGAATAAGGGTGGAACTGCGGTAGTAGCCACAGTCTCAAGTACTGTCATTTTCACGATAAAATTGACTTGCAAAATCAAGTAAAAGTGTGAAGTATTAATTTTTAACAATTTCGAATCAAATCACACGATTAATATAGGTTTTCCCAGAAATATGCAAATATCCCTTTCAGATACCTTAAAAAGTTAGAAGACAGAATATTAAAACTACCTTGACCACTTCTTGTGTATCCAATTGGTTGACTAGAACTTTCAACCAAACTTCGAGCACCCCTCCTAGTACTTTGAGTCTTTGAAAACTAAATTCAAATATTTTCTCTCTAGAAACTAGAGATAGAAGACCAAGCGTTTTATGGCTTGTGATACCTTATCAACTTGGTTTCACATCAAGCTAACCCAATAAATTGACATCCTTTTCATGGGACTAAATTGACATACTGGTCAATCCCCGATATAATGAACATAAAGTGGAAATACTAACCACGTACTGCCGGTTACGGGTTTAAAAGTGTTATTACAGAGTTAGTTAAGAGCTTACTATTAAAAAAAAAGGAAATTTAATGGTTGGTCTGAAATCCATGACCCATTTAATATAGAGTCCAGCTGGATATAAATTTTAATCGGAGGTCTAAAAATATAAAAATTATCTAGATGTCTAAATTTTATGCGTGAGAAACAAAATCATCTTCGTCCTCACTCTTCACGATCCCTCAAAACCCACATACAGGGAATAAAAAAAAAATGAAAACCCAACGAAATCAAAACCCAAAAACCAATGAAATCTCAATTTCATAGAAACAAAAACCTAGACTATAGGAAATCATCAAAACCTAGATTTACAATGAAGAAATCATCAAAAACCCCTATTTACTATAAATAAATCTACATTTAGGTGAATGATGGTGAGAACAAGATTGAAGAGTATAGAGAATATACAAAAAATACAGTAGAAAAAGAGAGTACACAAAAAAATAGAGTAGATGATCCAACAGTACATATTGACCTACCAGTACATATTGATATGTAATGAAGGAAAATATGTACCGAAGAAAAAAATGTATGATCCCACAGTACATATTGATACGTACTGAAGGATAATATGTACTGAAGGAAAAAAATGTATAATCCAACAGTACATATTGATCTGGCAGTACGTACTGAATGAAAAAATGTATGATCAAAACCAATACAATTTAATCAAAGATAAAATCAACAAAAAGAATAAAATCAAACTAACTGCAAACAAAAAAATGAGTAATCATCACTTTAATCGACTAAATCATATCGTTTGAATAGAACCTTCATCTTACAACATTGAATATCAGATCTAGATGAAGAAGAAGATTAAAAAGTTTAAACAAAACCCAAAATTGATGAATTTGTATCTCCTCCTTCTTCTTCTTCTTCATGGATCTATTCTCGAATCTTCTTCTTCTTCTTCTATATATGAGGGTGAGAATATTTCAGGTATTTAAAAAAAAATACATAACAAATTTTACACGTTTTTGGTCTTGGGAATAATATTTTTAATCTAAAAACATATTTTTGGACCACGGATTAAACCATCTCTAATGAAGGGACTAGACATTAAATGGGTCTTCAAAATAGGATTAACTAATAATTCCTAGTTAAGAAAAACTTAGAAGATTTTGTATTTCCTCCTAAAAATAATTATTTTATATTATTTGCTTTTAAATCGTTAATAGGTAAAACCCTTTTTTTATCGATTTTTTAATGACCGCCCGTTAAAATAAACACGTACAACGCACGTGAGTGAAATAATAAAATAATTATTCCTAAAAACCTAAAAATACCCTTACACAAAAAGACATACAGATCTACTCTATATCTAATCCGAAGGACATCGTCTTCAAAGAAAATTCTAGATTGAACCCGAAAAACATCAGTCATCTTCTTCACCGCCTAACTCTATCACCAATACCTCCACCACCTTTCTCACCACCGCCAAATGAACTAACCCCACCATTTTTCTATTCCTTCGATCTATCAGTTTCATCTATAAAAAGAGAAGAGAAAATTGCAAATTTGTATTCTCATGACGGATGATGAATCGGTTGTATATTCATTAATTTGATGGATTTTCATGGGAACCCAGGTGATGGATTTTCAAATTAAATCCATTGGTTGTTTAATGATGTAAGCATAATTTACTGTTCAATAGTGTTACGCAATTCATTGTTTAATGGAGTTCCTAAGTGCTTATGATCATTCAAATAAATGGTGGTTCATAGGATGATGATGAAGAAGACGAAGATACAAGTAGTTAATTACCGATGCCATTCAATTGTGTTATATAGTTCTTTGGTGAGGGTTCTTTTCAATCAAAGAATTTTGTTACGTTATTACGTGGAGAGGCCGATGTCATTCATTTCTAAGTTGATTACATAACAACAAGGAGTTAATTTGACAACTCATTAATCAAAGAACTTACTGTTGTTGAGTTTGTTCTTTTCAATTTTCTTCTTCTTCTTGTGTTGTTCTTGAAGCAATTTCTCTCTTTCAACCAAGTATCCCTTATACAATTATTGGATTTCTCACAAAATCCTCTCAATATCCCTCATTTCTGTTTCTCGCCAATTATTGGATTTCTGGGAAAAAAGAAGAAAATGAAAATTTCAATGTGGGTTTTTGTTGTTTGTCTCATTTTTGGATTTGGTGCGAAGATTGGTACCGCTGCTGATGAACTCGATATATCATAATCAACTCACTGGTCAAATTTCAGGTTTAGGCCTCCTTGATTTAGTTTATTATATGTAGAAATTTATGTTTTGGATTCGTGGCAATGAGTGAGATTGAAATTAGGGCATTACTTTGATTAAGAATGAATTGGGTAAGTTAGGATTTTTGTGGCATTTGATGATTAGATTTAGAATAGGTTCGGTGTATTTTCAACGATTTGTACGTGTAAGTCCGCTGGTTCTGATCTATGAAGGAAAATCAAAGCTGGGAACGAAGCCCTAATGGCCGATATAGAAAAAAGATTTTTTGTTTTTTCTAGAGAAAATGAGTTTGGGGGACGTGTAATGATCTAAACCCAAATTAAGCGAAGATTGATTCCTAACCATTCATCCATTTCAATCGATTCTCACCTAAATCGAATTGACTATATCATATCACGTGTCCCGTTTTAATTTTGACTAAAAGGTATTTTAGGTTTTAAAAAAGATTCTCTATTAAAGATACACATATATTACACGTGCTTGCTTAACTGAGCGTTCATAAAAAAATCGACGGAAAGAAGATTTCACCTATTAACTATTTTATTAATTATTTATGAAAAAATAATACTCCTTCCGTTTCAGAAAAAGAGTTACTTTTCCTATTTGCACAATTGTTAAGGCAAGATGAGAGAGAATAACTTTTATAATTTATTTTCAGATTTACCCTAATAAAAAGTTTAATACTACATATATCTTTATAATTAGAATAATAACATTTCTTAAAACAATAAGGGTAGTTTTGAAAGTTTGTTATATTGAAAATGAAAGTAACTCTTTTGTTGGAACAAAAATTTAAAGAGAAAGTAACTCTTTTCCTGAAACGGAGGGAGTATAAAATAACTATTTTTTAAGAGAAAACACAAAACCCCAAGACTTAATAGTTCAAATTTCCGGTCGATATATTTGCTTTTAGTATAGCTCATTGGCTTTCAAGGCCTCATGGTTTTATTGTTTGGTGTTTAATTATGACTATATTTGTTTTCGTATTACACATCAAGTATAGTTATTTGTATTTTTTTGAATATATTACTTTTGAAAATTAATTGTCCATACATTTTTGCTATATACGCTCTAACCAAGTTGTTCTAATTTTATTACGAAGAATTCCATATTTTATCAAGTTTCCATGTCCGTCTTTGAGTATCATCATAATATGAAGCTTACCTCATCGAATATAGTTCTTCGACAAGAAATATAGTCAGAGTTCCAATAGATATTGTATCAAGATTAACATCAGCCCGTGTAAATATTAAATATATTTAAATAAAACAAATAATGATGATGAAAATTGATAATTGTCGGTACCTTTTAATTATGCCCTCCATATAGGTTCAAAAAAAATCTTCCTAACAAAATGATAATGAAAATTGATAGTTATCCGTACTTTTTTGTTATACTCTCCACCCAAATTATTTTTGTTATATCTTCTTGTGAATACTTCTCTTGGCTCGGGAGCTCTTGGTATCTGTCCCGATGATTGTGTCAGTATCATAGTGTTAGTCAGTTTTCTATCTTCGTCTGACTCATCGTCCAGTTGTTGCAACACCCGAACATAAGTTTGTTGATATGTTTTAAACCGATACATAACAATTTTACCCTCTCTATTAGAATAATCCATCAATTGTGAAAATAAATTAAGAAATCTATAATTTATTTTAAAAGATAGAGAATACAAAATTTATGTAAAAAGTGTGAGTTGAATAAAATTGTTTGATGTATGCATAGTGGTGGAAAATTGCCTGAATTTGGCCGTTAACGACTTAGTGTCTGCCTAAATTTAACCTTTAGCGACTTAGTGTCTACCAAGCAGTGGAGTCTTTGTCGCTGGCGGGCAAACACTTAGTCGCTCGGTGGAATTTTTGTCACTTGCTCCATTTTCCATAGTGGCTCGGCTAGTTTGCCTACCACCTGGCATCGCAAACTAGCCAATTTGCCCATATGCATAGGACTTGATCTTACGGGTGCTTGAATATGAAAAAGATCTGATTTACACTTTCTCAAAAGTGTGAAAAAATGTGGGGTTTCTATATCACTTTTGAGGCAGGGATTAGAACTTGAAAGGTACAGTTGTTATTATTGTTGTTTAGGCTTTCTTATGTATGCAGTAACTTGTCAATGATTCGAACCCTAAAATTAATCCCAAAATCCAACAATATAAATCACGGACTACCTGCCCACTAATTCTGGTACACATGTTTAGGGCTGCACAAAGGTCGGTTCGGCTCGGTTCTTGGTGGAACCCTGTACCTGTACCTCCCCATGGTCGGTTCTTAAATTTTGTACCTGTACCCTGTACCCTGTACTCTCGGTCCGGTTCCGGTTTTGTACCCTGTACCCTGGGTCCGGTTCCGGGTACGTACCCTGTACCCTTTTTTATTTTATTTTTTTTGGGTTACATATAAAATTTAAATGTAAATTGTTGAAATAAAAAAAAAAAAATTAAGTGTTTCTACCATTTCAATCTAATTACGAAATGTATACAATATTAAGTTCCGTCAAATAAACACAAACACAAAAAGTTTGGTGGTTCCGTCGAATGTGATGGCTACTTAATCTCGGCGGTCGCTTTCCTAAGGCTCAGCCGCTCAGGTAACTTAAGTAACTATTGAATTCTTAACTTCTTATTTGGGTTCAGAAAAATCAGAACTTGGTAGTACGAATTTCATCACATGCAGAACTTGTTTACTTGTTGCAATTTAGTATAACTTAGACTCTGTAGGGTATCATCACAATCAGAACTTCGATTGATTCCTTTCCCTGTAAGATCTTTTAGATGAGACCCTCTATGGTGTTCAAAAACTTCTGATGATGAGCATGGTGTGCTTCATATATGTTGTATTCTATTATGAGATTTTCCAAACAACAGTTCCAAACTTTAGTATCACTTGATCGGTTCTTGCATGTACCTGTACCTTGTACCCCTTATACTCGGTTCCTAATTTTTGTACTCGTACCCCGTACCATGTACCCTCGGTTCGGTTTTTATAGGGTACGGTTCCGTCGGTTCCGGGTCCGGTTCTTCGGTTCCTGTGCAGCCCTACACATGTTCATACTTCATATACCTAGAAATCAAGTTTAAATCATTAGTGGAGAGAAATAGGAACAAATGATTTTCACAAGCCAAAAAATAAAATAAAAATTGTACCAACATTTTTTGTTTTACAAATTACTATGCTGAAATTCTGATGATAAATGACATACATTGACATTTGACAGCCTTTTTGTAGCACGTGTAAAAAAAATGAGTGACTAAAATTTGAAGAAAAAAAAATCCAATTCCGAAGGCCTCAATTTAACCGCATTTGATCAATCGGCTTTGGTTTGCATATAATAATATCCGACTGTAGCGAACACATGCTCTTCCAGGACCACTTCAACTCCAGGTTGATCTTGGATGCAGTCTACCTTGATCTACAAGATTATCAAATAAGAACAGCATAAACACTAAGGATTTCTCAAAAGGGAAGAAAAAAATAGACAACACAGGTCACAAGGAATAGAGAACCTTGCCATTTCCGAGCTGAAACTCGGATTTAAGATTTCCATGGTCCCGAGACAACATGTAAGTATGTAAGCTTTCTGCATGCTTTGCATTTCCTGATCGTTTCAAGAGGGAACTTTTGCAATCAGCATAAAATAAAGACAAACATCCAAGAAAGGAGTATAAATGAAATTTTACCAGAGCACAAAGTAGCAATGACATCTGATTTGAACACCAGGGTTTGCTTCGCCAACCGAATAACAAATGACAACTCAGAAATATCATGAAAACTTTCTTCACTAATTTTGACCTGCAATTAGAAGAAACAATACATCCCAAAGATATTCATGAATTTAATACTACCCCAAAATGCTTGCCTAAACTTAAGACAGAATACAAATTTTCCATTGGAATTTCACAAACTTACAGTATGGGGCGGGGTACTATCCCAAGGAAGCAAAGGAGAAATAGTGCACCCCTGATATAGGACTCCTGCAATGTGAAAAATAAGATCACTAGTGAAATAAATATAAATAATACTCCCTTCGTTTCTAGATAAGTGTTACTATCACTTTTTCAATTTAGCCTATTTTTAAGCTAAAAGGAAAAAGTGATAGTAACACTTTTGTAGAAACAGAGGGAGTAATAGATAATAGACAATGTAAGGAACCCTTAACTGGCATCACATGCTTACCTGTGAGTCGACAACATTCTTGATAGATTTATCATCATCCAATGGTTCATAGTACACCTCCACCATATCTGTGGGTTCCAGGCCTGCTTTTTTTCGTAACTTCTGGATTCTGTTTACATCTGTAAGAAGTTCACAAACAATATATTCATAAGAAAGAATTAAGATATGGATAAAGAACCTCTAATTGAGGTAACAGAAATTTAGTGAATATAGCTAAAAGAAAGATGATAATTCCTAATGGAGAATTCAGTGGTTACCTCACGTGCAACTCCTGCGTCAAACAACGACTTATCTGGGCACAAATCCAAGATCACCAAGACATCACCTAGAAATTAAGGACAAGTAAACCAATACAACTCGTGATTTCTGTAAGAAAAGGGCACATGTATCTCTAAAAAAAAATATACTGTCTCCAGCGGCATCCATTTCCTTCTCGCCCATGTTCTCTGGACGCTTGAATAACCTGCAATACAACAAAGTAATCAAATATCTAAGGGTCTTGGAAACAAAATAAGCTCTTGTAGTAAGAAAAGTCTGCCAAAGCTGAGATGCTTCCTAATCACGAGAGGAAAAACTAAAAGTATGTGCAGGACAATATTATCTGATACCTTGATATCAGTGAGCTTTAGGCAGTGCCCGTCAATAGTAACCTCACCAACACTCTCAAAGCTTAAGATGTCTGCCTGAGTCATTGCCTGAACCTTGTCTTTAGCGATTCTCATGGATTTTCCTAGTCGTTTACCTAAAACACTAAAATAACACACCCGGATTTTGAATTAGTGTCTGTGGAACTTACAAAACATTGATACCAATTAAAATTGAAATAATACCATCCATAAGTACCTGAAGCCGGGTTCTGCACGCAAAGAAGCATATTTTAAAGGATCATTGCATGGAACAACAGACCGTACATTAAGCTCCTCAAGCACATACTGTGAGGCAAATAGCGATTACATGAGTTGCACAGACAAAGATACTCAAATCATAGAATGGAAAACCATCCAAAAGAGCACCCTAAAAGAAAGTTATGGATACATCAAAAGGCATCAAATACTTATAAGTAAGACATTGAACAAATGAGTTAAAAAGGATGTTGACAAACCTAACAAACTGCACCTAAAGTTTTACGCATTTGTAAATTGGCTCAAAAAGAAGTATAAGCTTTTGAACATTTGCATATACAATACTGACTATGATTTTTATAAGTTACCTCTCTTAGCTTTCCAGCAATATCTTCAAGAAAGTTGGGATCAAGGATGAACAACCACCATCTCTCTGCAGATGCCCAAAGAAAGATTTAGAGAAAAGGAAGAAGAAAGGAAGGAACAAATAAGAAACATAAAAGGTCTACAAACAAATGTTTTAACAAGATAATTGAGCTTCAGTTTGACCTAAGAGGAGCTTTCAATGGTTTGTTGTGGCGCTCTCGTATGTTACGACCCAGATCAATGACTGTCATCATCTTTGTAACACTGCGCTCAATGCGTTCCTCTCTCTAAAGTACAATAACAATACAAACTGTCAGAGCAGTTGGGGAGAGAAAAAAAAGTGCAAATATGTTTTGGTAATAAAACCATTGATAGCTAAAGTTATTAATATTTCCATGTAGGAATACACCTTTCCAACTGCCTGAGGAAAGCTACAGTAATGAATGCTCTCCTCGGATCCTTCAGAAACCTTGCGCATGTTCTGATACAAAACTTCAGTGAAGAATGGGGTGAAAGGGGACATCACCTTACATGTAGTTAGCAGCACCTGACATCATTTAAAAGCTTAAGATATAAGAAAGACTTGCTTTTATTGGTATGTAATTGGAAATTAAGTGACAAAAGATACATCCCTCATACATGGTATAGTGTTGACAGAGCCGTTCTGCAGTCTTCTTCTCCAGTACGACCTTTTAGCCTCTTACGATTGAACCATACATAGATATTTGTGAGATTATCGATGAACTTCAAGAGATAAGGTACCACCTATCAACGAAACCACAAGACACATTAATTACCTACTAAATTACACCTCACGCACACACACACACACACACACACACACACACACACATATATATATATATATATATGCTTCTGTGAGTTTCATAAGGGCACTACTACCAAGCCCCATCCCTAAAACCAAGTCCATGAATGTCAGGATCCTGGAGTACGACCCTTTAGGACCCCACTAAATTCAAAGGCTCCTATACTTTCTAGTTTCAAATTCCAAGGACATTCCATACTTCTAATAGTTTCAAGCTTCAAACAATCACGAGACATTCACATTGTAAATTCTTTTGAAGGATACCGTGTATAGCCTACATGCATCCATCTCTTGTCGAACAAAATGAACCAGACTTTCAGCTGCTGAGTTAATCCACTGATCCAACACGTTCGATGACTTCTGGATTGTGAGTTGATCAATAGGAACGAATGGTGCAAGGCCCTCAAGCTCAATTCTTTTGGCATTCTGAACAAACCTATATGCATTATACCAAGGAAGAAATACATCTTTTACCTGCAAAGGTCAAAGACGAATGACTCAAGATTAGTGGAATCAGTAAAAGGAGAACGATCACACCAACCTACAACAAACTACAAGAAGCAAATTCCAGAAAACAAGATAATGTTCACAAATAATCATACACTCACAACACTATAAACTCCATCCTCTTTGAACCGTAACGGTTCTACGCGCACAACTGGAGAATTAATCAAGTATAGCCGCAGTGCATCCTGAGTAATGAAAAAATATCAAAAACCTCTTTTGAAAAAGAAAAGAAAAATAAACAATCTATAATGCAGGCTTCACATCCCAAGAATAAAGAAATTGAAGGGGTTTGTGGCATACAATCACAGAAGCTAATCAAAAAGCAAAGGCATTAAAACTGTCAACTTACTGCTCCGTAATCATCTATGATATTTGTAGGTGGAGGATAGTTTTTAAGCCTTTTACTCATTTTCTTCCTATCCGCAGCCAAGACAAGACCATTGCAAATGAGATTCCTAAATGCTGGTTTTTCAAATAATGCTGTAGACAAAACCATAAGAGTATAGAACCTGCATATAGGTGGAAAGACATGAATATCAACACATATCCCAACAATGGATACATTAATGTTAAAGAAAGTATAATTCCTTGACACTTTGGAGTACAATCAGATTACAAGGACTAAAAGCAAAGCAATACGCCGCAAGATTTCTTTTATGTTTGATCTAAAGTAAAACGCTATGAAATGGGAACGAGGAGGAACGAAAAAGTTGACTATTTAGAGAAGACATTTGGACATGAGAAACCAACCATCCATGGGTCTGATCTAGCCCTTCAGCAACAAAATGTCCAGGGAAGTTATTCTCGAAGAAATCAACATTCTCAAATGGGTAATGAATGCATGCGTAAGGCATGGATCCACTCTCAAACCAGCAATCAAATACCTGCAAAGACAACCAGGCACCAATAATTATGAACCATCGGGATAATAAATCCCTACAATACCACGAAGTGAAGCGAACACTTTTCACTGCCAGGTTTCAGTTAAACATACATCCTCAACTCGCCGAAGCACTCCAAACTCAGGACCACGACTGGATGGAATTGTTATATGATCAATCTTATGACGGTGCAAATCAGTCACCTAAAAAACATAAAAGGAAGTCCATAAGAACAGCATAGCTACAACATCGAATCAGTTGGCATTTCTTGAATCCTAAACGAGGAACTAATGAGGAAAAAAACAGCTCAATTCTCTAGGATCAGTAAATAAAGATGCATGTGAATAAGCAAAAGCGATGTCTTTATAATGCATTATTTTTCCCAAGTGCCCAACCAAAAAGATATTTCTAGTTAGGCTTAACACTTTATAAATTCGTTCTTTGATCACCAACATTTTTGTAGCAATTTGGACGTTATAATTGAACTGAAATTATATATATGCACTGTGACTATATTCAACAATTTGTGGATCATGCTAGAGCATCAGGTTACCCTCTATGTCCAACCAATACAAGAAACACTAACAAGGATGTTTAAAGCAGGATTACTAAATTGGAAAGGACAAACCTTAGCACCAGAGAGTTTTTCTAGCTTCTCAATGGAGTTCATGACTACTCTTTCCTCGCCGTCGTCACTAATCCAGATAGGAAGAGGAGTACCCCAGAATCTACTTCGGCTTACAGCCCAGTCTCTAGCATTTTACAGCCAATTGTGAAAACGTTTTTCCTGCAATATGACATGATAAGGTAAATAACAATACAATGAAATTGAGAAGCGGATACAAATAGAGAAACTTATGAACTTATAAAGGCTTTGACTTCTAATAAAATTGTCTCACCAACGGAATAGAGACCTATCGAAATTCACATGGAAATATTTGATCTAGCAACTGATTTCAATCATGGTCACTATTAAAGGCTCCGGATGGTTGGTTTTGTTTCAATCTTGTATATGCTTGCAGTTACATATACATTAACAATATGAATATAGAATGTTCCAAACATATTCTTTTAACCTATTTGGTCATGTCCTCAAGCTGAAGAACCATCTCTTGCTTATGTAAAGCATTTGATAGTCTTTGATCTGATTTACTGAATTCCAATGGCAAATTCAAATCCTGGACATGTAATCACAAAAAAGAGAGGGGCTTTGAATTGGAAGAATATTCCAACAATGATGAAAGAATGATCCATTCTCAAAACAAACACATGGCATGTTTAGCTCAACTCTGTGATAATGGGAAAAGGCAATAAGCTACTTTAAAAAGATAAAGACCTTGACAAAATCAGGAACCCAGTAGGTCTGTTTGTTAATTCAAGCAATTGGTATTTCAGCTTCTCCTCTGCAACAAACATACAATAAGAACAATTTGCCTTTAGCTTAGTACGTATGCACAAAATTCTATTAATGTTAATCTCATAAATAGAGAACTACAGCATACAGAACTAAAGCAATATTATTGCGGTTTCAACAAAAAGGCCAGAATGCAAACAAACGAAAACGAAAAAGTAAAATAATTAAGGATGGGCCATTCCTTGCAACACTTTGAATACAAAACAGGAACTATAAAAATTGAAGTGTAGTTTTGCGTTCTTAAATAGATTTTTAGCATCGCAAAATGGAGATAAAAGACAATTTAACGAACACGAAATTACCAGCTTAGAACTGCTCTATAAATAAGAGGAGTATCAGATCTCCAACAGAAAGGATAAGAATGGGTAAATGTCTGAGATTTGACAAGCCTTCCCTTTGCCTGTACAGAAATTTAGAAGTATTAAAATTGGTAAAGATACGGAGGTGTGACAAATCCAAGTTCCAACTCAAACAATACTGATCGAATTGTCCAAGTAAACTATAAGGTGCAATGTGAACTGTTATCAACTTCCAACGTAAGCATCGGAACTGGATCTATGATTTTGTCTTAGTAAAATATGAAATATTGAATTAAAACAATTTGGGACAAAGATTCCCTATATACAAAGCTATATCCATAAATAACATTTTGCTGGGATATTTCTAGGGAGAAATTTTAATATAATTGAACTAAACAAATAAAAGACACCAGTTGTTATTATGCTTGTAGCACCACTAATCATTTAAGTATGCAATAGCTTCCAGAGAAAATAAGGCAATTACAGTCGAAAGGTATAACATGTTGACATATTTTCAATCAACACCGAAGATTCGTAAAATGTAGTAACACACCCAAAGTGAGCAAGTAGATAGATATTTAATCCTAATATATCAAGGCATGCTTGGTAAACAATGCCACCACTGAACATGGCCATGTTCAGATTCTTGTCCATTGAGTCTGTTCATTATCTACAGATTCCCTGGATTTACATAAATGGCCTTTCGTATTTAAGTATTACTTTCTTTCATATCAGAAAAGTTAAAATTCAGCATATTCAGCAAGAAAAAATTCGCTGGCATATTAATTCAAAAGTTCATAGAGTTGATTTTTTTCATGCTTACCTTCACAGCAATGACAATGTCTTTATCTTCATCCTTGACGTACCGTCCACAAAAATCAGACACCGTCTGTAAAGCACCCGTCATCATCAACTGCTACAACTAAGTTTTCTCCCTACATGAGTCGAACCAAAGACAATGAGCAAACATAATCTACCAAGAGCTGAAAAGCAATGCATATGGTCTATCCCTTTGGCTTAGTAGGGCTATACAGAAAGTATATGCTCATACGCGATTCAGATTTGCCAGATCAAATACAGATACCGAGTATAATAATGAAGGATTAAGTAGCACATAAGAGCAGTTAAACCTTTTGGATTATCTGATTTGCAATAAAGACACGATAATCCTCTTCTCCAAATGCAGGAGCACAGTGGACAACACCAGTACCACTGTCATCAGTGACATAGTTATCTGCTGCTACTCTGAATGCTGAACCAGAGAAGTCGGCGAAATAATCAAACAAAGGAATGTACCTGCATTGATCAAATTCTTCATAATGTTAGCGATCAAGGGTTTATAACGAGGGGAAAAGGAAGAAAGATGGTCAGGAAATAAAGAGCTCACTTCAACCCCACCAGCGACGCACCAATCATTGTCTCCAACAACTCATATGGTCCAGAATTCAGCTTCCTTCTCGACTTTCCCATTGGATGAGCTCTTGTTCTTAGACTTAGGATTCTTTGGACCTTGACTAGGTGCATTAGGCCCATCTGCTTTAGACTTCTTCATTTCGCTAGGTAGCTGGGATAACCGACATTTAGCAACGACATAGACTAACCCAGACATTTTGTTGTGTGCCTGTTTGTCATTGCACTCCCACTGAGATAATCCAAGCAGTCTAAACATGCGTAGATTCCACAAACGATAAAACCACAGGAATAAATTCCACACACTTCTTACTTGACTAAGTCCCTTCTTATGCACTAAAACAAAATATAACATGACTTCTCTCTCTATGTAAAGTAGTTATTGTAACGAGTCTATATGCTTAAGATGCTCCTACTTCTTTTAATTTACAATACATTCTCTACGTTGCTTTATTAATATCTTCTCTTCTCAACAGTTAGCGTTAGACAAATCAGTTCAGACAGAACAAAAAACTCTAGTAGATATGTAGATGTAAGCTAAAGGTGAATGGTACAACAAGAAAACTAAATTCGGAGCTGAATCTTCATCTAAGCACTAAAAATGGAACTATTAGTCCATTACAATTAAGACTGCATTATACCGACCTTTACATAGTCAAACTTTGCATTTACACATAAGCAAAGATTACTAGGAAGAGTCCACGGTGTTGTTGTCCATGCTACAAGAGCAGCATTATGTGGATCACCAATTATGGGAAAAGACACCATGATCTCAGGATCGGGAACATCCTACATTACATAAGAAAGTGAGAAATCCACCGTTAGAATGGCAGTTGATTCATAAAGCATTTTTCTTTTATCAAAAGCTATATAGGACAGTAAACTACTCAATGCAGCTACACAACATTATGATTTAGTACCTTGTAATAGGAATTAGCTTCAAAGTTTGAAAGTGGAGTTTTGCAGCCAGTACTGTATGGCATCACCTACAAGTAGCAAGTCATAATTAGCACAATTTCCAATGAATTAACTTTCTATAACAATACATAACGAAAACAAAGCTAATAATACAACAGGTAGAAGTCGACACCTTAAAGCCTCTGTAAACCAAACCCTTGTCATATAACTGAGAAAAAACCCACCAAACGCTCTCCATAAAATTGATATCCATCGTTTTATAGTCATTCTTAAAAGCAATCCATCTACCCATTCTTGTAACAGTATTTTCCCACTCACTAACATATCTAGTAACAATACTTCTACATTCTTCATTATAATTACCAATACCCATATTCAAAACAGATTGTCTTGTTTTGATCCCTAGTTTCTGATCAATTTCGTATTCAACTGGTAAACCCTGACAATCCCAACCAAACCTTCTAGTTACATGATGACCAATCATAATTTGATAACGAGTAACAATATCTTTGATTGTACCAGCAAGTAAATGACCATAATGAGGTAACCCAGTTGCAAATGGTGGACCATCGTAGAAAACGAATGCTGGTATATTTTCTGTTCGTTTCAATTGATTTTCAGAGGCTTGGATATCTGACCAATACTTTAGAATATTTTCTTTTTTTTTTGGGACTAAGAAATCTTTTACTTCGACCACCTCCTCCATGGTTGATTGAATCTGGAGTAGAGAATATCGATTGAGATTTTCAGGGTTAAGGTTTCTTCTACTTCTAGGGTTTAGTTTAGGCCTTCACTCCTATATCTCAGTTTTTCAAGTGCAGGGTGCATACAAGTTCTATTTCACTTCACTTTCGCGAGGGGGTTATGTTGTATTCGAGGTTGGGCTGAAATATAAAAAACTCGAGGTTGGGCTGAAATATAAAAAACAGGGGCTGCACGGAAAAGTTAAAGGACGGTCACAATTCGAGTATTATTGGTTTCGACTAAATAAAATTGGGACTACTATTCACGATGAGATAATTCTCAACGGTATATCTACGTGTATGATTAGTTTTAGGAATATGAATTCAACACACAAAATTTAATATGTATTATATATATAAAAAGAAATTAAAATATTTTAAATATTAATTTACTATATATAATATATGCATAACTTTAACACTAAAAAAAGGATATGGTAGAGTGGCCTAGTACTACGTCCAGTGTGTAGGTAAAGGGTCTATCAGTAATAATTTTTCAAATATTCGTGGAAATGAGAAAATCGGTATTAACTCGATCCAATTCAAACTAATCTGGTTTGAACCTAATATAATTTGAATCAGTCCATTGAGTTAGATATGTTACCCGAATTAAATGGCTAAATGATTCGTAGTTCGTATTATCTTCAAATTATTTGGCAACCCCATAAAATCATAAGATCTAGGTCGGAGTTTCAACTAGACGAGTACAATATATATTTTCGTATAATTCGTGTTGAATTGCTAACACATGAATAAATCGTACATGTGCCATTAAAGGCAAGTCCTACCGGACTTGTCAAAACACTCAATTTGACAAGCTACTTGGATTGATAAATGGACATCTCCACTATAGAAAAATGTGTTGAGTAGCAGAGATTTAATTGATCGGCAAAGATTGTGCCGAGTGGTACAGAGTCTAATGCCAGTGGCACAGTCTTTGCCGTCAACAATTATTTTCAAACGTTTTCATTTACATTTGATTTACTATTGTATATATGCTTCCATTCAACCTCTTCACCTCACACCCTTTCTACTATTTGCTTTTTACCTTCTACACGAATTCTTCTAATATTTTTAGTAATTCTTCTTAAATTTCTTCTATTTTTTATGCTAGTTTACTTTGTCTCAAAGTAAAAGAAAAATAAATATATTTAACTAATTGACGACCATCCACCTCGGGAAAGTTGGATTCGGGATTGACCACTTGAGTTCATCTAGCCACGAATTTTGTTTGGACCCAGTAACTCTTAGTTATATATGTAAAAATCAAGAGTGAGATCACCATCGTAGATTGAGAAGTGGTTGGTCATAAATCGTTGAAATGTACGGGTGGCTACATAATGCGGTTAAAGAAAGAGTCTGAAGATATCCTTGGAGATGTTTCTATTATATAACTCGTATAAACCATAGGACCCGATGTATTCAATTAGTAATAGAACAGTGGTGAAGTACTAATACGTTATATTTCAAGGATCTCAAAATAGGTAAGTTTGTTTGCTTATTTTTTAGATTTAATTTTATTTTTCATAGGCATTTAAGAGTAAGCAAGATTTGTACTTGTTTAAATATGTAAATAGTGCTATTGACACTGCTAGATTTGTACTTGTTTCGGGGTGAAAACAAATGTTCTTGACATCGGATAAATAAAATTTGACGAAGATAACCACAAATGCCAACTCAAAATAAATTTACACGTCACTCCAAAGAATCCACTTAAGAGATAAAAGTTATTAAAGAAATCATTTATTTAATTAAACATAAAATATTTATATTGTATTTATATCAAATTCGAGTGTGTTTTCTCTCGAACAACACAAGGCTTTATATAGCCTTATTCTCATGCAAGAATTAACTTCATAAGTTAATATACATGGTTGTTTCATTATATTTACTATTTAGTATAACATAACTTAATTTATTTAAATTTGTTTAATATTAATTCAAAGTGAACTGATAAAAATCCGCATCAGTACTGTAGAAGTACTTAGATTTGAGAGATCAAGTCGTACAAG
Source organism: Papaver californicum (assembly GCA_023531435.1). Lineage (NCBI taxonomy): Eukaryota > Viridiplantae > Streptophyta > Magnoliopsida > Ranunculales > Papaveraceae > Papaver > Papaver californicum. The sequence goes on from JAJJMC010031495.1 coordinate 612,394, forward strand.
ACTAGTTTAAACCAATAAATGGTTGTTTTTGTCTTGTTTCATTGCAAATGAGGAGAATAAAGAAAATGTTGAGATCAGAGTGTAAGACTCTTTGTGGTGTGATTGGTGTGTGTTATTGTATGTGAAGATTTCTTTGTATAAGACCGAGAGAAGGCATCTATGAAATCATTTTTTTAGACTTGCGCGTAAGTTATGTCTGTCTATCTCTTCTGATTTGTGAATAGGTTGAATGACCTATTTGTAGTAATAAATGTACATCTTGACCTCGTAAAAAGTGGAATTCGTAAAGTGGTGAATGAGTTGAGATTGTGGAGAATGTGATAAAATGTGCTTGTATTGTCAGGGAAGACTAAACGTTACACACCCACTACTCCTCTACTCTGTCAATCGTTCACACATCCTACCACTTTCTCGTAATTGGTCTATTGCTACACCGCATGTCGTAGACCACCAGACCAAAACCCTAAAGTATATCCCCCGTTTGTGACATACTTTTACGTCTCATGTGATCTTAGTAGAATTGAATACTAATATTCTAAAGTCATATGTGACTTGTTTAGTCAATTAGTTAACTTGCGGCTTGTCATGCCTGACTAGACATGATTGGTGATCCTTGGCGAGTCTAACAAGACTAGTGAGACAAGATGAGTCTAATAAGACTGGTGTAACTTGCATAACACAGGTAGACTAAAATAAATATGTATTTATTTAGACTTTATGTCAAGTCTCTGGGAAGATCTGATGGGCGGTGAGAGCCCGGGTTTGTCAATCAGTATTGACATATCTTAGTGAATAAGTAATGTCAGACATTAGCATTTAGTGAGGCAAGTATTGTGCCTCAGGACATCAATGTGAGGTGATGAATGATCATGAGGGAGTAGGAAAAAAATTATGTGAGTATTGAAGTGGTCGAACATGTATCAAGACGTACATGGTTGGACGTGTATGATAGAACATAAGTCATAAATGATGAGCCATAAGTAGTACAACATATATGATGGGCCACACATATCAAGTCACATGTGTTTGAACACATGTGAAAATACAAGTATAGTCGGCGTAAAGCGCGGACCAGCACAGGTATGCGCTTGGTCAGACAGGAAAGTTGTCCAGACTTGCGAGACACTGACACGCATGGCCATCCGTGTATGCAAGTTAATGTGTTAAGTCGATGGTGGCCTGTCGCGTGTTGCATGCCATATTTACGTGAAATTAGATTTACCGCATAATTCTTATGTCAAGACGCTAGTGGTCAGCCATATACAGTGTCTTATGTAATAGGCCACACTCACATGCTACAACTACACTTAATTAACGACGACAACTATGGTCACACTAAATTACCAAGTTGGTCGGCCAAGTTTGGTCAGACAATAAATAAATTTTCTAACCAAGTTGGCCATCCAAGTGAGGCGGACATCATGAATCAGTTAAGGTCAGTCGTTTATGCACATATACATGACCTTTGAAGCATTGAATTTCATTATCATTTTCTGAGATAATTTATTTTTTATTAATAGATATGGTTATCTTGAAGATGATATATTAAAGACTTGTTTGTCTCTCTTTTTACTTAGGAAGTCTTTAACTTTTTTTATATGGAGTGCCATTGTTGAGTTAAGCTATTATTCAACAATCAACTCATCTTCTTCACAATATTTCTCAGCCCAAACTATACCAGATGAACTAGTATTATTGATGTTTAAAATGCAATATTCTTGTCTTTTGACTGGAGTTCATGGTTAAAGATCTTTAACTCTCTTACAAGGGAGCTTTTCGAAAGTGTAGGCATCTCATTTGCTTCCATGATAACATATTTTTTAGAATTTTATCTAGACGGTAACGATCTGAGAATTTCACATACTATTTTTTTTCTTTCACGAAATAGTCTTTCCATAAGAGAAATATGCATTAACAATCTCCTAGAGTTTAAGATAATTAAAACTCTTCAAATGTGTCGTTACCCATCCGTACGAAGGTTTTCTCAATCATAAGAGAGGGTTTGAAGTCTAAATTCCTTTTATGATACGATACCTTCGAATATCGTCTCAAAAATATCCTAAGCCTCTTTGGATGTTTGGAAAAATGGATACACGATGTTGAAGATCTCGGCTTAATGCATGTACTATAATATTCAAATAGTCTGAATTATGCTTGGCAAAACTTCTTTCCATATCATCATATACATCTAAGTTTTATATTCAATCTCCAAATTTGCCACTTTCGGATATAAATATCCATCGCATACTAATACCCAAGTATTAAAGTCATGAGATTTAAGGAAATATTTCACTGCAAACTTCCACCACAAATAGTTGGTACCATCAAATCTTAGTGGTATGTTAATTGAACTCGATTGATGAGAACCTGAATTCATTGTCCTTATAGGTTGGATCGCATTAAACATAGACTGTTAGGTCTTTTTTGTGTTTTCCTTCTCTAATACCAACTGAAATTACAAGGGCACCAAGTATACCATAATCTTTTCGATATCAACCCATGCAGACTCACCTTATATAATCTTATCGAAACAATAATGACCAAAAGATTAGTTCAACAAGGTGATTCTTGGTAATATTTAAAGTTCTATAAGAATTAACTATGGGATCGTTACCAAAAAGGAATTAGTGTACAAATGTATTTACTTTAATTATAAAGCTAAACATTATAATGCAAAAGTAAAATAAATCACACAACACACAAGATTTTGTTAACGAGGAAAACTACTTGGAAGAAAAATCTCGGAACCTAGTCCAGATTTGAATACCCTCAGACTTAAGCCCTTATAAAAATTGGCTACCACAACTTCTTATAGTTGAGACCAAGTAAACTACCCTAAGTTACTATGTTCCTCCAGTATCCTTTCGCCTTCAACCAATCTGGACAACACATGTGAATCCCAAGACAGTCCATTATCTTTAGTCGATTTGCCACTGTGAAAAAATCTGCAGTTGACTCCTTTGGATCGTAATCCGAAACAGTAAATGGTTAACCCGCTTCAGTAACCAACTCACTTATTAATCACCCAAAATCAATCTTTAGATCAGTGATAAAGTAGAGTCAAAGGATCTTCCGTTTAATTAATAAACCCCTTTGGTTAAAAGATCAAACCAAGACAATGATTACTGAATAATCTATTCTGATGAACAAGCTTTATTCAAACAACTACACGAGGTATTGCCAAAAATAAATTCCTTACTTTTATTACACTAACTAGAAGTATAATGATAAGCAGTTTCATTCCGAAGGGAGCGTTGAGTTAGTGTTGTCAATTCAATTTCTAAAAATAAGAGTAATACTTTTTTTTATACGAATAAGAACTTTATTAATTTAAGAAACCACTGCTTTGCAATCTTTGGCAATCAAAGTGGCAATCCATGGTTCAAGATTACATTATTCTTCCATTTTCATTTCGTGATTCCTAATATGATTAGAAATATTGTCTGTTACTTTATTACATTTCCTATCTACCGAAGAAAAATCCAAGATTTAAAACAAGCTAAAAGTTTTTTATATCTTTAATGAAGACTTTATTCTCCCATCTCACTAGTTCTTCATTGGTAACAATAGACTTTACGACCACCTTTGCGTCGACTTCAAATGTAATGTTGTCCATCTTAGATATACTGCTCGTCAAACTGCTTCTTTGACTGCAATACATTTCGCTGCTTCTGCATCCAAAATTCTTTTTGTGAAAGTGCCTTTAATTCCTTTGCAGGTACTTGCACAATTTCAAAGTACCATTCTGGTACCAATACTATTAGAATCATAATCAAATGATGCGTCAATATTCATTTTATAGCTATCAATAGGTAAAGCAAACCACATAGAGTTATTCATGCGAGTTAATCATATATTGTCCCTTGTACCTATAACATCAAAGAAATTATAATTGTCAAAGTTCAATAAATGGTAGTTGATTCTTGACATTGTAGCGAAATGGTTAAGAGTTTTTCCTTCGAATATAAACTCGCATCTCTATTTCCAAATGACTCAGGAACCAGTCATTAGTGTCGTCTTCTATCTTTGCTGATCAACATGGTTGTTATGAGCTTCACTATTGAACCCAGGATATGATCCATTCCTTAATAATAATGTTTCTCATACTGATTAAATTCCTTAAGAGTCTCCATACTTCCTTGGAGTGACCACATTCCATGAATAAATATTGAATGGTTACATCATGGTTGTTACTGATAAACACATTTTTGTGTCTAAATTATGCTTAATTCTTTATTCTACTAATGCTTGATTTTGTACTTATTATGGTTTTTTATGTCTTTGTAGGTATTTTTGAGAAATAAATATTTGTGGAAAAATCAGTTCAAAAGTTGTTAAAGGCACCCATAAAAATTACTAAAGGCACCCAGACAGTTGATAAAGGCACCCTCCCTTTTGAATTCAAAACCGGATTTGGCGGGAACATATTTTTCATGCGTGAAATAATTTGAGTTGTTTCAGATCCTATTTTCATGGGATTTAAAAGGTTGTTCGAGTTAGATATTTGAAGAATTAATCAACCCAGGTCTACACACGTCATTTACAAGAGTTTCACGCCGGAAAAATGGGTGAAAATCAAGTTCGGAGCCGGAAAAAGAAATATTATCGGATTCGGATTAACAAAGATTTGGAGTTTGATTTGGATTGTTCTTTGTGTTCTTATCGGTTAAGAAGGGTTATTATGGTTCACTAATCCTATAAATAGTAAAGAGAAACAAGAAAGAAAGCATCCAGAAATGTGAAAAAAATTCTTGAAAAAAATTCAGTTCTGCTAGTGAAGAAGGAGACGAAGAACATAAGGCAGGAGAAAATTGTCATTGATTTTGTCGCCTTGTGTTTCATATTTCTTCAGCTTTCAGAAACCGTACTTTATTGTTTCTGTTTTCTTTTCTCTTCAACCACACAGAGAACACTGCTTGCAACAGTTATAATCGTATCAAACCTTTTATGTTGTTTTTATTTCTTCTTTGTAAACACTTTTTGAGCTATGAAAAATTATTTTGAGAGTGTTTCCAACATGATGAGCTAATCACCATCGTTGGGGCGACAGAGGAAGCTATTTTTCCAATAATAAAATGGTCATTTTTATTTTAATTATTTGCTTTGAATTAAATTTGAAAAAAATGATTTTTATCAATTAGTTGTGTTTTTTTTTTGACGGTTCATGCTGAGTCTAGAGCTTTTGATGTCTCATACTTTTGATTTACAACTAATATTTCAGAAATCTAACTTTGGCAATATTTTGAATAAATTGAATATATGAATTGCAAAATAACTATTAATGTTTAATCACTTGAAGCTAATGGTGGAATCCTTAGTCTCAGTTCTTTCCACAATTCTTGAATCAATTCTACTTTAATTTTCTTTATTTTTAGTCTTAAAAATTAGGTTTAAAAATCAAATCTTTACAAGTTTGAGTATCGAATCTTTTACCACTATTTAAAACAACATCAGTTACAAATATCGCAATGTATACCAACATCTCTGTTAACCATCGCAAGTCTTGACTTTGTTGGAACAACCTCCTTTAAACACTTCCATATGAATAACTTGAATCTATGAGGAGATTTGATTTTCCATAGTTGTTTCCACACAACCAGAGGAACTTGAATGTCAGTTGTTGTGACTTGAAGCCTAATTTCCATGATTTTGTTGTAAGTGCTTTTAATAAATAATTTACCATCTTTTGTTGACAGCCAAACTATTTCATCCTCTTATTCTTGAGTTATAACCATGAGTTTGGTCTCTTTAACTACAACAAATTCAAAAAGAAACTCAATCAAAGAAATGTTCCAACTGTTGGATGCATGAATCATTAGCTTATTGACATAAGTATATTGAAGATCAGACTCTCTGATAGACACATTTATGTGTCTTATTTGATCTCATATTTGTATTAATAGTTATTAATTTTTGTATTATTATTGTTATTTTATATGTTTTTAGGTATTTTTGAAGAACAAACAATTATGGAAGAGTTGGTCGAAAAGTGTTAAAGGTACCCCGGAAAAGTGATAAAGGCACCCCCAAGACTTTTGATAAAGGCACCCATGCCTTGGGTAAAGGCACCCACTCATTTCAAATTCAAAACATGAATTAGGCGGGGGAAATCTTTTCTCAAACTGGATAGTTTTGGGTAATGATTTATATGGGATTCTCTCCTTAGAAAGAATACTCGTGTAAGGTCATTAAATCGTTATCTAAGGAAGAAAATCACAAGTCAGGAAAAGAAATATTCCTTCGAGATTTTGTTACAAAGAAAATCTTCGTGAGTTGGAAGATATTCTAAAAAAAGACAACATCCTAGGATTGAACAAGGAAACAGAATTAAGAGTTTCAGTCCCATTGAAACAACTTGAGAAGAAAAAAAGGGAAAAAATTATTCTCGGGATTGAAACAACGAGAAAAAAACCTAGTATATTCAAGATTCGATCTGCCAAGAAGATATTGAATTAAAGAGAAGATTTGGTTGTTTTATTATAAAAAGGGAGTCGAGAGAAAGTTTTTCCTTTTTTTGGGTGGGGGGTGGGGTGGGGGGGTGGGGGGGTGGCAGAGGCTAGAATCGGAAAAAAATTCAGTTAGAAAAATTAAGGAAAAAAATTATGCTCGAGAAAAAGGAAGAAGAAAAAGAAAAGACAATGATTTGGTTCTGTCGTTAAAAACCGTTGTCATAACTCTTAAATCCAACGGTTTCAGCAACGATCTTAGTTATAGTTTCAGCGACTATAGTTGTTTTAAAGCATACAAAAGTTATCGTAAATTCAATAAATATTTTTAGTCTTTCAGCGACGCCTCTGGTCAGTTTTTCTTTGTAACTCTTTATGAAAACTATGAATAAAATAATTTCTTCTTCTATTCTTTTTGCCATGATGAGCTAAACCCCAATACTAGGACAGTGGAGGAAGCCATATTTCATGATTGTGGTAATTATAATTAATTCTTTTATGACTTTTTGCATTAATTTAATTTGATTAATGATTTTTCTTAATTGGTTGTCATTTAGTTTGATGTATCATGCTTGGATTAAATGTTTTGATGGTCCATGCTTAGGATTTACAGTCAATGTTTTAAAAATCTACTTTTGGCAAAGAATTAGAGTGAATACTTTTATCATATGAGTTATAAATTGTCTAGAATTAATGGATGAATCACATGAATATCAAAAATGGTGGAATCCTAAGTCCCAATTTCTCTTAATATTGTTTTATCTTTTAGTAATTTGCTAGATTAAATTAAATTTAAGTCTAAAATCAAATCTTCACAAGTCTGAGTAAACGTTTCCATTTTGTAAATAAGTAAATTAGGTGATAGGATTTCAGAATACCATATATAAATAAACCGCAATCGCAAGGTGTCTACAATGCAAACAATGGCAAGTACAGGTGGAACCCACAGGGAGCGGGGACAATACTGCAAAATTAATATCTCAATTAAACTAATCAGAAACAATATTTTTGGATTTTTAGAAATTCTAATGAACGAGAAAATACTAAAATAAACTAGCTAAAATATACAATGTGACCAATTAGAGAGGGCACTAGGGTTTTCGGTGTTCACCAATTTGATATATAGAACTCACATTTAATCTCCAAAATTATCGTTTCACCACTGTAATTTTCTTCGCTTCCAAGTTGACATTTTTAAAGAATTGCTTATCAATCGAAAAGTATATCCCATCTAATGTTGTTAAGCATGGCATATCAGTTCAAAAGCATAAACAATCAGTAGAACTATCTAACCAATATATAGTTTCAATGAATCAAATATCTAGTTGATTGCATACACCGTCTAAGAATCTAATCAAAGCACGACATATGAAACGGAAAGCATATATGATCAAATCTATTATTTATGCAATAATTAATCAAGCTAACAATGAAGATAAATTACTAAACATTTAAACCATTTATTTATAAATTTTCCATAATCAAAATTGGTTTCCACCCAAAACCCTAGTCACAAAATTAGTGAAACATGGCTATGGGTTCCTTAAAACCCATTAAAACAAATGGAAGAGAAGTTAAGATTAAACCCAGTAAACAACAATGATGTTATCTTTTTCCTCTTCAACAATTCACGTCATTATCCCCCACTTCCTCTTTTGTGTACAACAGCTATTCATTCCTTCTCCGCCTATTCCCAAAACTCCAAACCCAACAGACCCAAAATCATAACTGAAAAGAACGCCTGCGTCAGCCTCCTCTTCCCACCTGCTTCTCCTCAATCCTTGTACCCCTACTTCTCCAACTTCCAATCACCTTCCGCCCCCTTTCACGTACATGCCTCTCTTACTTTCTAACCCTATCTGACCTTCCCTTTTATACTCTCAACCCCCCAATCAAAGCCTCACGTCACTTTCAATAAGAAGACCCTTACACACGTTTTCCTTTTCTTCCCACGTGTTGTACCACCTAAAGAAAGTCTAATATGTACTCTTCCTTGTCTTCCACTCTCAAAACCTCTAGGTATAGCTTGTTTTTATATCAAATATGCCCCATCCGTCACATGGGCTTGTCTCTCTTGTAGTCAACTTCACCTAATCTCTACATAGTCAACTTCACCTAATCTCTACACGTGATGCTCAGATCCCCTTCAACTTCTTTTTTTAACTTTCAAATCGTGTGAAGCCTTGTACTTCCCTTAATCACTCTACCTTCACGTGTTGTACTCCTCTAGCCTAGCTTCATTACTATGTGACTTCAACAGTACCAACTCAAAGGAAGTCCAACTCATTTCTCTTCTTTTATGATTGCTCACGTAATCTCTCTACACCAAAAGAACTCCACTTTTCTCTTGACTTTACAGCCAAACTAACAAGCAAATGGGCTTCGCAACCAACTAGCTTACTCTACTCCTCTTAGCCAGCGTGCGAACTCACCAATTCGACATGCCTCCGGACCAATTCACAATCCAATCCAATGCCGTCATTGGATGTAATTTTGTCCATTTAACTGTATTTAGCTAGTAACTCGGATTTCCGTGTACCACCTATAAACATATAAAATTAGTAAAATTAACATAAATCAAAGTACTAGAAAATATGAATTAGGTGGTAAAAATGTATGAATTATGCGCTTATCAAATACCCCCAAACCTATATTTTGCTAGTCCTCGAGCAAAACTAATCTAAAATAAAATCCTAACTCACTTTCGCAGGAATCGCGACTACATTTAGCATATGTAATAAGCCTTTAAACCCCTAGGTGTCCCTAGTGGACGAGTTTTGTCTCGTGAGGGTTTACAAGAGGTATACCCACAAAACCTTTACTCCAAGTTTTAACTACTCGTGAACGATTGAGGATAGACACTAAACAAGCTATTTAGTTAGCGTACTAATTTCTTCGACTATAAGAATTATTACCATGTATGAATCCAATTGTTGTACACGAGTTTGCACTCAACGTACTAAAATTCATATAAGAATGCAAAACTCTACTCAAATAATCTTTGAACATCCAAAATAGGATAATTCACATTGCTCAAAATCAATCAAATTCAAACACATGGATAGATTAGAAGATGGATATAGAAATGATGAAGGGTGCATATGTTGACTAAGGTGGACGGTGTTTTGATGTGATTTTATATAGTGGTAAAAAGAGGTTCGATTCTCGAACT
>JAJJMC010031495.1:622021-665091 GCA_023531435.1 Papaver californicum
ATCGAATACTAACTCACTAGAAATTAAGGTGTAATTTAGACACTAAAATGTGTCTATCATGTTTTCCAAAATATTAGTTTAAAGTCCGGCTCGGATGCTCTCATTTTTATTATTATTTATATACATAATTTTTTTTATGACTTCATGATTAGATCTTTCGAATCTAAGCGCATGCTCCTTTTCAGCAGATTACATGATAGTTTGCATGGATCCTGCATTCCACGCTTGCTTAGGCGACGGAGACAGGGAAAGCACACACATATTGCTATCAAAGTGTCAATCAATTTTATTTATTTTTTTATTTATTTTTTTCAAATTATAATTCGAATACATCCAAGCTACGACCTCATGGAAATACTAGGGCCCCACCAAATCACTTAGAGAAACATAAAATTGCAAAAATAAAAATAGAAAGTGATATGGTTATGATGATTCCGAGATATGCTTGTTCAATGATTATCATGTTATTTCTAACACCTGAGTGCATTCAGATATGAATAGGCCATTTAGTTGGGTACACCAATCCCTATAGATAAGAGCTATGTTTCCATCTACCTAGAATGGTTAGTGTCATCCTGAATAATTCACAAGTTTCTAATTTCGGAGTTTCTTTATTGGCATCAATTTTCGAAAACTCTACCCCAAGCCTAAATTTAACATTGTCCTCATTGTTTCAAACCGTGCAACCTAGAATGGTATGCAATAAATATAAATAAGAGAAACAAATATAAATCAAAGAGAAGGGATTGGAACGTCTCACCTGATTGACGCAAGAAAAGCAGTATTCTCTGTAACACACATCAAACGATAGTAATAACAAAGAACACCAAAAATAAAAATAAAAATAAATACAAATCCTAAAAAGAAAATAAAAGCAAGAAAATAAAAATCTACCTACTGGATATGTACAGAAAGGATCCCCATACACTAACAACCTGAAAATTTGGGGATCAACCCAAAATACAATATTTGCAAATGACAGTTTCACACTTATGTTATGGCAACACGGAGACACTGAAACTATCAAAAACAAGGGATTCCCCCAAACCAAGTTTTTACTACACTCGGTAGTGCGTAAAGAACATAATATGGGGATAACAAGGAAATATTAATCGGTTCGTGCACAGTGTCAAGAACAGGCAAGTCCTCTGGATATTTGGATGCAAAGTGATTCAACAAAACTTGAGAAGCACACAATTCTAACCCTAAATTAGGTAAGTTTTGGATGTCTAGGGGTCTAGAAACAACCTCTAAGTCGGATGAATGATCTTGTAAGATAGATTCATCTATGAAATTAGGCAAATCATCTACACAATCATCAACAGGGTCATCTATATATTCTGTATGGAACTGAGAGGCACTACAAGACTGATCATCATCATCATCATATAATCTCTGGTATGTCAGAACTCTCAATCTTTGTTCCAAACTAAGCGGTCTGTGTTTATAATACTTCTCATATATCATTAGAGGTGATTTTTCACTTACCTCAGGTGAAGTAAGAACTTCATTATGCCGTGACCGATTTATATATTCCCCCAGTGTCATATTAGATGACAACTCCTGCATAAGAGTTATCTCCGGCAAAAGATTAATCATCCTCGGAAAAGTACCTGAAAAGAGATACTAAAACACAAAACAAGTCAAATATAACTAAAAATCCTAAAAGAAATATAAAAATAAAAATAAACCTAAACTATGATTAGAAAATTAAAAATATTAATTACAATATTCCACAACCGCTCCCCGGCAGCTGCGCCAAAAACTGATAGGATTTCATAATACCCTATATAAATAAACCGCAATCGCACGGTGTCTACAATGCAAACAACGACAAGTACGGGTCGAACCCACAGGGAGCGGGGACAATACTGTAAAATTAATATCTCAATTAAACTAATCAGAAACAATATTTTTGGATTTTTAGAAATTATAATGAACGAGAAAGTACTAAAATAAACTAGCTAAAATATACAATGTGACCAAGTAAAGAGGGCACTAGGGTTTTCGGTGTTCACCAATTTGATATATAGAACTCACATTTAATCTCCAAAATTATCGTTTCACCACTGTAATTTTCTTCGCTTCCAAGTTGACATTTTTAAAGAATTGCTTATCAATCGAAAAGTATATCCCATCTAATGTTGTTAAGCATGGCATATCAGTTCAAAAGCATAAACAATCAGTAGAACTATCTAACCAAGATATAGTTTCAATGAATCAAATATTTAGTTGATTGCATACACCGTCTAAGAATCTAATCAAAGCACGACATATGAAACGGAAAGCATATATGATCAAATCTACTATTTATGCAATAATTAATCAAGCTAACAATGAAGATAAATTACTAAACATTTAAACCATTTATTTATAAATTTTCCATAATCAAAATTGGTTTCCACCCAAAATCCTAGTCACAAAATTAGTGAAACATGGTTATGGGTTTCTTAAAACCCACTAAAACAAATAGAAGAGAAGTTAAGATTAAACCCAGTAAACAACAATGATGATATCTTTTTCCTCTTCAACAATTCACGTAACTATCCCCCACTTCCTCTTCTGTGTACAACAGTTATTCCTTCCTTCTCCGCCTATTCCTAAAACTCCAAACCCAGCAGACCCAAAATCATAACTGAAAAGAACGTATGCGTCAGCCTCCTCTTCCCACCTGCTTCTCCTCAATCCCTGTACCCCTACTTCTCCAACTTCCAATCACCTTCCGCCCACTTTCACGTACATGCCTCTCTTATTTTCTAAGCCTATATGACCTTCCCTTTTATACTCTCACCCCCCAATCAAAGCCTCACGTCACTTTCAATAAGAAGACCCTTACACACTTTTTCATTTTCTTCCCACGTGTTGTACCACCTAAATAAAGTTTAACATGTATTCCTCTTTGTATCCCACTCTCAAAACCTCTAGGTATAGCTTGCTTTTATATCGAATATCCCCCATCCGTCACATGGGCTTGTCTCTCTTGCAGTCAACTTCACCTAATCTCTACACGTGATGCTCAGATCCCCTTCAACTTCTTTTTTTAACTTTCAAATCGTGTGAAGCCTTGTACTTCCCTTAATCACTCTACCTTCACGTGTTGTACTCCTCTAGTGTAGCTTCATTACTATGTGACGTCAACAGTACCAACTCAAAGGAAGTCCAACTCATTTCTCTTCTTTTATGATTGCTCACGTAATCTCTCTACACCAAAAGAACTCCACTTTTCTCTTGACTTTACAGCCAAACTAACAAGCAAATGGGCTTCACAACCAACTAGCTTATTCTACTCCTCTTAGCCAGCGTGCGAACTCACCAATTCGACATGCCTCCGGACCAATTCACAATCTAATCCAATGCCGTCATTGGATGTAATTTTGTCCATTTAAATGTATTTAGCTAGTAACTCGGATTTCCGGTGTACCACCTATAAACATATAAAAATAGTAAAATTAATATAAATCAAAGTACTAGAAAATATGAATTAGGCGGTAAAAATTTATGAATTAGGCGTTTATCATTAGGAAGTTAGGATTTCTTTTGTACATATTTAGTTAGGTCTTTATTTTATTTTGTATATTTTAAATAAAAAACACAAGTGCACACATCAATTGAATCTCCCGGCACCGATTTTAGGAAAAATACGTGGGATAGTAAGCTGAACCCTTTGGGCGTTATCAGTCGAACCACCATGAACCTTAGCCTATACCTTTGACCAGTCTTTGACAGTAGGTATATTCTGCTAAGGTAACCTGGGTTTACTTATTTTAATCGAACATGTATGGCACTATAAAAAAATGTCGAACTAGTATTACGATAACCAATACAATGAATATCCGATCGAGTTTTAAAACGGACATTACCCTTACTATGACCATAGTTTGGATAGTCCTTGGGTCCACTACCAACCCTATGGAGGTTATAATTCATACCATGGTGATCCCAATTACTATTCATACATGCACCAGTCATATGAACGGGAAAACGAGCAAATTTCGAGTTCTTTGTCTTTAAAGGAGGCCCTCAAGCAGTTGCAAGCTAATACTATTTCTTTCAAAAATTCCATGAAGCAAATGTGGTCTAGTACTCCTTATGGTGACCCAAATACTTGTCTAAAAGAATCACCCAAGCAGTTGTGATCTAATACTCCTTATGAACCTAGTATGACTCTAGAAGAATCACTCAAGCAGTTAGCTGAGGCGACACATAGGTTTGACTTATTTACAAAGGAGTACATTGCAACGATGAGAACTGTTCAAAACAATCTTAATTGCCAAAATAGTGTTTCCAATATTACCCTTGAGAATAATAATGAATATTTACCTAATTTAGAGGGCGAGGTTGGAATTAGAAGCACTACTATCTTAGATAGGGTTCATCCATCTTCATATTATTATGATGATGAAGAGAGTATTGATAAAGAATTTGAAATCCGTATTCATAATGATCAGGAAATTTTTACACCATTTGAGCTTCATGATAACAATGATGTTTCTAGTTCCGATCCTAATAATGTTAATGATTATTTACGTATTCAAGAGGAAAATGATTTAACTAGAGATACTATTGTTATAAACGGTGAAATATTTCCTTGTTATTATGAAGACGATGATGGTTTAGAGGAACGAGTTTATCCCGAGACTAGTATTTTAGAGTCCAACGATTCGGGAATAATAGTCTAAAACGAATATGATAGACTCGTAGAGATTTTAAATATGAGTGAGGATGCACCTCCTGCTTATAACTTAGAATAAGCAATTGACCATTTTCAATAATCTGATGATCTACAAATTAGGGAAACTGTGACTGGTCTATCTAGAGCCCCCCTGATACGGGCATAATTTATACATTTTTATCTCCTAATTAATATTTACTAGTACTTAACTTTTTGTTAATATTATTATTTTTATGTTTTATTAGGTGGCTCGCATAAATTCCGAGGTTATAAGTTAAATACGGCTAAAATCCATAAGGTGTACAGTTAAAACCCGATGCTACGAAGAAAATAAGCTAAATGGAGTTCAACTCACGGCGCTTATAAAGAGTGATTGAAGAGGAGACTAGCTAAGTAAGAGCAATGATCCGGCGTAACAAAGACTAAAAGGAAAGAGTTGGTGGCTTTTGTTTTTTGTTGGCTGATTGATGTGAGTGGTGAAGATGGAAAAGAAGGGGACAAAGCCTATACACATGCAGACAACGTGTAGCAGGCTGTTGAGTTGGTTTTTTGGTAGAGTAGAACGGCAGACGCACATGGGAAAGAGAAGCTAGTGTCTGGAGTTAATGGGAAGTACAGAGCCTAGGTGGAAGTACGGCTATTGGAGTGAGGCGATTGGAGGCGTGAAAGTGAAGCCCTGTACGTGAGAATAGGAGAGGATGTATAGTGTGGTTGTTTGGTTGAAAGGCTATGGCTTAGGTTAACACGTGGGATTTGAAGTAAAAAGAAGAAAAGCAAGAGAAATGAGGTAAATAAGTACGGCTAGGATGTGGGGTGCGTCAGGTGGTGAAAAAGACGTGAGATAAGAAAAGTTGGATGTCATGTGGGGGAAGTGATGATAGACTAAAACCTAACTATAAAAGGATGGCTGGAGCTTCAGACGGAGGGGAGTTCGGATTTTGGAGTTTTGGCTCCTGGATACTTCTTTTGTTAGGTTAAGAAAAAACGTACAGAGGCAGACAGACGACGGTGATTAGAGGAGGAGATAGGAGAAAGAAAAAAAACGCTGCTGCTCATTGGGTTTAATACTTCCTACTCTTCTATTTATTTTTATGGATTTTAAGAAATCCATCTCCATGTACTAATTAATTTGTAATTAGGGTTTAATGTTGAAACCACTTACAGTTTTAGATCAATTGAATTAAATATTTGATACAGACCATTATGATTTAAATAGATTAATTCATGACTTTAAACAATTGTGTTGTCGTTTATGGTTCATGCTTGGCCTATGGTTTTGATGTTCCATGCTTCTGGTATACAGTTGTTATTCTAAAAATATATTTGTCTACTTATTTGATATTCCATGCTTAAGTTAAATCTTTTGATGGGGTATACTTAGAATAGCCAAGTATTATTTGTAGACCTTTAATTAGTTTCGTACAATTTTCTCGCTAGCGCAATTTTATGGTGTATGCTTGAGACTAGGGCTTTTTGATACATCATGTTTAGGGCGTCCCAGCGATATTTGCGACTCTAAATATTCATGAATTAAATAGTGGTGGATACTGAAAAACCCTGGTTACCGACTCTCTCTACTCGGTCACATTTTATTAGTTTAGTTAGTTTATTATTTTATTTATTAATATAAAAATCACAAAAATATTCCTCTTGGTTAGTTTATTAGAGATATTAATTGCAGTATTTCTCCGCTCTCTGTGGGTTCGACCCGTACTTGCCGTTGTCTACTAGTTAGACGCCGTGCGATTGCGGTTATTTATATTCGGTAATTCCAAATCACATCACGCCCCAAATTCTAATTTGGGAGTGAATATCATTTCCCTAGTGGTAATCCTTTGACTTTTATAAAGGTTCCTTGCTTGGTACTTGACATGTGTGCCTCTACCATTTTAAGAGATTATCTTCAAGAACGTTTTCCCGAACCTAATGATGTCCAAAAAGAAATTCAGTTGTTAGAAACCCATCCTATGGTTGATGTGGTTTACCCATGCGATAATATCGTAATTGAATTTTTTGTCCCACCAAAATTTTATTTACCAAATGTGGGAATATATGATCTTCAAATGTGTTAGATATTAAATACTGGATCTAAGCCTAATTTTTTCAGGAAATTTGAATCGACAAATTTTCATGAGAATAACCACCACTTTCGTATATTCCATTGTGGTCAACTATGGGAGTCAAATCGTATTGACTTTAAGGGTCCACAATTATTTTGATTATTTTTATATGATTTGTAAGTTGTGACTAATCCTTTCTTAGTATGGCTGAAGACTTTAAACTTAACGCTCTATGGGAAGCAACCCATATACTTTTGGTACTCGGTGCTGGTAATATCTTTCCCCATCTCTTTTACTTTGTTTATTATTTTCTCTTTGTTCATGCTTTCATTCATTTATCTTTAAAACATCGAGGACTATGTTCAATTTAAGTTTGGGGGTAAAGGAGAATGTTTTTAAAAAAAAATAGTTGTACCAAAAACTCCAAAATTTAGAGCCTTGTGGACAATTCAGGATGACACTAACCATTCTAGGTAGATGAAAACAAATTTCTTGGTTGTAGGAGTTGAGGACCCAGCTAAATGGTTTATTCATAAAAGAACAAAGCTCATGTATTAGAAATAACATATAGTCGTCACCATATCTCGGAGTCGTCACCATGTCACGTTATATTTTTATGTTTGCAACTTTTTGTTTCTCTAAGTGATTTGGTGGGGCACTAGTATCGCCTTGTTGTCGCCGCTAGGATGAAGTAGAGTGATTGAGATCAAACCCCATTATTTTAATTGAACTTAATCAATAATTTATTTATTTATTAATTTTTTAAAATGACTCTTGGATAGCAATACGTGTGTGTTCTCCCTGTCTTCGTCGCCTAAGCAAGCATGAAATGTAGGATCCATGATAACTATCATGTAATCTGCTGACAAGGAGCATGCACTTAGATTTAAATGATCTAATCATGTCGTCGAAAAAATAAAATAAAAAATTCAATACCTTAAACACTCCAATTCATCCCTCACTCCACGTTGCGAGCTGCGCTAACCTTCCTTCCCATTGGGCGGTCAACGAAACCCCGACTTCTGGATGGCTGGAAAACAAGTTAGCCCCTTACATTTCGTGGCCGTTGAAATTTTATTTAATCTTCTTTATCCTAGGCTCCATATTAAATGGTAGCGACCACCCTCTTATGTGTTGGTGGGTCAATAAAACTCTTTGTCCTGATTGGTTGATATTTAATTTATTATTCATACACCATGTTTATATATATTTTTTTTAAAAATCTGGACCGTCGAATTTATTTGAGAATTTAGTTAGAAAGTATCCATATTTTGAGTAACTAAATAAAACATATTCATTTATTTTTGTTTTTATTTTATAATTTTGGAAATAAAAAGATGAATCAGGTAAATAAATTATTTTTTATATATTTTTTACGGAATAAAAAATATTTTATCCTATATAAAAATAAAATTTCACAGGTTATGACATGCTATTTAAGTAATATTTTTTCGATCTATGTTAACATGATATAAGTAACTGCTATTAGATATAGCGGTCAGTATATATTTGTGGACTTCAACCAGCGGCTGCGATGTCCCTCTCCTTTCCACGTTTGTCGTCGCCCCATTTTTAGCCCCCTCCAAACTATGAATTCCTTTAATGCTCATTTATTATCCTCTTCCTAGATAACTTCCTCTTTTATTCCTCTTTCTTGGGTGGTAGCCGAGATCGTAAGTCCTCTCTTTCCTGGGTTTTTTTGTAAACTTATATAGGGGCTTCCCATTCCAATTGAGGGGCTTCCCATGGTTGAAGGCAAACTCAAATTTTGGATATGGGATATCCTATACCAATAGTAAATGTCCATATTACCCTTGTCTTCACAAAAATTCTAATTTTCCCTCTTGAATTCATTAAAACCTAACCGTAGACATTCTTCTCCATTAATCGGTTTATATTCCTTCTCCATTTAACCTTCCTTCTCCATTAAAATTCATCGTCGATTCAAAAATTTATAATTGCCGATCAAACGAAGAAAACCTAACTCATCAAGATGACAAACTCTACTAAAGGTATAGAAGGTAGCAGTGATTTGAATCTAAAACAATCAAACGAAGAAAACCCAACTCATCAAGAAATTGAAGAAGAAATCGGTGCTAAAGGCGATCAAACTCCCCAACCACAACCAATGGTGTATATGAGGTATGATTCTAAAATAACTCATGCTATTTTCTCCATTTTATGATTGTAATGTGTTAGAACGATTGATTTCAAGTCTAAAAATTAGGTTTCCAGAAACATTTACGGTTGGGTTCGATTGGAATCCCAACCGTAAATATATGTTCTCAAGAACTTACGGTTGGGAACCCAACCGTAACTGGTTTCTTTTAAATTTTACGTTCAGGTTATTTATACCCAACCGTAAATCAGAAGGAAGGAGATGAAGATGATATTTTACGGTTGCGTTCGATTCTGAACCCAACCGTAAACTATTTTGCACTCAAATAAAAATTTGTACTTACGGTTGGGTTCGATTCTAATTGTCAACCGTAAATTATCCTGGATAGTTCAATTTTTTTTTTGAAGATTATTTATGGTTGGTTTCGATTGTCAATTCCCAACCGTAAATAATTCTGAATTTTCAAATTTTTGATTGATTGTTTGTGTTGAACTGTTTGGAAATTATCTAACTTGTATTGATTGTATGTTGTAGGAATAAGGATAGAGCAAAACTCAAGAACAAGAAGGGTAAAAAATTAACACCAATTGATCACACTCCAACCCCTCGCCACAAAGTTCATTTAGGGGTAGATAATAGAGGCTTGAGAAAGAACGATAAGAAGAAGAAGAATTTTGAGGTAGGGGGTGGTAGCTCTACTCAAGAAGTACTAACTCAAGAGGAAGATAATATTTTCCAAGACTTCGAAGATCTACCAGTGGTGAGTGGAGGTGCACTTGTGATTAGAGAACCACCACAAGAGGAACAATGTGATGAAGAAGAGACGGACGAAGAAAAATTTGTCGATCAAGGCAAAGGTAAACAAATTGTTGTTTCTTCTACTCAACCTCAAGTGAAGGAAAAAAAGTAAAGGAAGAAACCATCACCGACAGTCAAGCATATTCCCAAAGGCAAAGACGTGTTGTTGCCTAAGAAGAAGAATGGAAGACTTTGGGTGTGAGGCCCCAGACAGGTCTGCAATATTATTTGGTTATCCGCATTCATGGGCTGCCAAAGTTGCTGAGACTAGGGTATTAATCTAAAAACTTCTCTTGTTTTGTTAAATTTTCGTTTGTTTAGCTTCAAGTTATAACTTGTTGGTACGATTTTGATTAAAACAGATTGTTTTTATTCTTTGTAGGATCATACACAAGCCGTGAAGAAATTGGTTCGTCAAAGGGCTCAACATTGGTCGTTAGCTGAAGAATGTAAAGTCGTCTGTGTTCTTGTAAACGGTACAAGGTTAGCTCCCGGAATTACCAATTCTATGTTGGAATATGACATTGTTACATGTACATCCTTCAGGGGACGTTATTGGCCTGAAACCGATACGTTTCATCTCCCATTCAGCGAGATGAAAATAACGCTGGATGATGTCAAGTTAATTTTTGACTTACAAGTTGAAGGAAAAGCCGTGTATGAAGATTTTGACAACAACATGTCTTGGAGTGATCTATGTTTCCTTTTTTAAAGACACACTTGGATGGGAGAAGACAAAAGTCGAGTTAGAGTTTAAATTGGCTGCTGGAGATAAACCGGGTGAAGTTCCGAAGAAAGGTTTAGGTATGACCAAGAAGATCTTGTTGCGTAGTCTGAGGGAGAAGTTTGGAGGAACCCTGTAATTGGAAAAGGATGGGGTCGTCATAGATGAAACTAGAGTTATGCGTACAGCCAGGGCGTATCTGCTATATATGCTTGGTACCATCTTCTTCGCTGACAACTCAGGAAATAGGGTCAACTCTCACTTTCTACAGTGGTTGAAGGATCTCCAAAAGACGCATGAGTATTCATGGGGAACTGCCACCCTCGCTTACCTACTTTCCAATCTTAGAAAAGCTTCGAGGGTTAGAGGTACTGGGATTGCCGTGAATACTGGTCTTCTTCAGGTAATTTATTGTTGGAATTTCAATGTTTAACTTCAATTTTTTTTTCACATTACCTTATATTAATATTTATTATCTTCATAGGCATGGGTCTATGATCACTTTCCGAGCCTGGCTCCTAATACCGAGTGGAGCGGTGATTTTACTGGACTTACAGGAAAGAAAGTCATATTCACCGGTACTCAGTCAAAGCGTAAAGAAGTACATATAGCAAAGAAGAGAAGTGAAAGTGATGCTTTCGCCGTAGAAGATGTAGTGTTTGATCCTTATGTGAAGATTGACATAGTTGATGATGGAGTAGTAGAAGATTTACGCCAATTCTCGGACGTGGCAGGCTACAACGGGCCTTTGTACCATCCGTTTGGGTTCGTGATGTGCAACCCTCGTCGAACTCTCCGCCAATATGGCTATGTCCAAACCAAGGTAACAATCGAAGCCTTTAAATGTGTGTGAATGGCTCCATGATCGAAGGCCCAAACATCGTGCTCAACTACATCCCAACGCCTTCGGTCGCGGTTTGGAACAACCGCCATAAACCGGAATACCAAATCCAAATGGAGGAGGTAAATCCATCTTCGGGCACAAAAGAGGCCGTAGAAGATTACTTGGATTGGTATCGCCATTTTAGTCATCCAAATATGATTAATATTGATCCGGAATCTATGAGAATACTTCAAAGGGGTCAAGGAAACAACAAATGAGATGGTCTCAGTGATGTTTGGAAAAAGGCATATTTTAACTTGGTACGTAAATTACTTATGTTATTAATGTTTTTAAGATTTATTACTAAAGACTAAACCAATATTTGTTTTCATATGTGAATAGAAAAAGAAAGCACTTGCATTGGCAGAGTCTATGACACCATGCATAAGTAGAGGTGATGTGATGACGGTTGAGCAACAAAAGAACCTGCAACACAAAATGAGGAAGCTTCATGAATCAAACGAAGATGAGACAGTGCAAAGCTTAAGGAGGAGTAGAACCGATACAAGAGGTGCGAATACTAGCCAAAGAGAGACGCAACCTAGTGATGAAGACACACATGATGAAGACGAGGATGTGTAAGGTGGTGCTCTACTCGTGGCGGTCGTGTTGGTGCTCGTACTGGTGGCGGTCGTGCTGGTCCTCGTACTCGTTGTAGCACGAGCAAAAAAAGTGTTCGTCATGGTGATCGACATACCCCTCCTCCTTCTCCTTAACTCTACGTTGACTCTAAAAATTGCGTTAAACTTAGGTTTTTTTGTGTGGGTGGATTATAACTTCTTGCGACAATATTCATATCTCAATTTAGTTAGAATGTATGAGAAAGATTTTATCTTAAATTGGTTTAGCTAAATTTCATGTTTTATTTACAAAAATTTCAAGTTGTATGAAACTATCCATGGCAAAACGTTTACGCATGATGATTGCTATCGTATTTTAGAAGAAAGTACCTATCATGATTTCATCCTACTTAAGTGTTTAAGTGTAATCATCTAATGATCTATTTTATTTCATTTCCTTTAGTTATTCTTTTAATGTAAAAAATAAGGTCTTTGCCTACTCTTTTTTTCCATTAGTGTATGCCTTTAATTTAATCATAATTCCCAGAGTTGTAAAAAACAATATCCCAGGTTCATTTACGGTTGGGACGCAAGTCCATACCCAACCGTAGACCATCCAGAATCTTAAAGAAGGACAATTTTACGGTTGGGTTTTTGAATCAAAACCCAACCGTAAATATTCCTGAACCCTCAAAAATAGTATTCTAGTGTTTGCGTTTTTTTTGGGTTTTTGTTCGTTTGAATGACCCTATTTACTTTAGATCTAGTAAAATTGAATGAATAAGTTTAAAAATTCGATTTTTAAACCCAAATTTGAAGTGAACAAAAATAAGGGTCCATGAATATTTACGGTTGGGTTTTTGAGTCCCAACCCAATCGTAATTGAATTTTTTGTTTCATTTTTGTAGCCCTTTTTGGTTTGTAAATAGAGCCGTTGGAACCTTGTACGACCCATTTTTCAATATAGAGCCGTTACACATCTTCTTTATGAAGGAAAAAAAGGAGAATGGTTGAGTACATATCAAACCTATCCTTTTTTAAATAAATTGCACCTTTCTTTTACAACAATCATCTCCAACAAAACTATTACTCTAATATACTAGATTATGGCTCAACCTGGGGTTCAAAATCCTGATTTTACTTTGGATGAAGATTTATGTATTTGCCGCAACTAGGTATTATGTTATCCAAAAAGAGAAGAGAACGAAGGCAAGGTGGTATAATGAGTGAGAGTTATTGGCAAACAATCTATGAAAACTTTTGTTCTGAAACCGGCAACCCAACCGTGATCACGTCAAGTTGATTTGTCGATATGGCACTATACGCCGACAAGTCCAAGAATTTATGCATTGGTTCGTATTATTGGTCAACTACGACTTAGGGTGAAACCGAAGATGAGGTTTTAAAGAGATCTATTCAAGAATGAAGGAGATGGAAAATATGGCCCTTTCTATACCTACCTCATTACCACATCCTAAAGGACTTTTTGCTCACTCACAAATCTATTTATTAGTAGTTTTGTAATGGCATGTGGTTTTGTTGGTGGTAATTTCAATTATCTATGTAATACTTTAATGGTCTAATGGGTTGTAATGTGCTATAGGTAATGAGAAATGGATGTTTATATTAATTGTGTATTTTCAGACACATTTACGGTTGGGGTTAGAAGGTCGAACCCAACCGTAAAAATGGCTTAATCCACAAATTTTGCTCTGAGTTAGATACACAGTTGGGTTTGTACGGTCCAACCCAACTGTAAAACTGCCTTAATCCCCAAAGTTGTACCAAGTTATATCTACGGTTGAGTTTGAAAGGTCTAATCCAATCGTAAACTGGCCTAATCCACAAATTTTACTACGAGTCAGATATACGGTTGGGTTTGAAAGGTCGAACCCAACCGTAAAATATAACAAATAATTATTACAAAATACTCTATTCATATTTTGATTCCTCCAAAATACATATGATATTGTCACTACCAATATTACATTTTGTCAATATGTCTATATTATCATTCCGACTCCGAATCTGGAACAATTTGTGCGGAGGCTTCCTTCGATAGTCGTAATGCCTTCGAATATAACCGTAAAAATAAAAGAAAACATACATAATTAACTATGGTTGGAATCAAAAGTCGAACCCAACCGTAAATAGTGCAATAAATACCCATGCACATAATGAGTTACTGTTGGGTCGGTGTTAAACACCCAACCGTAAAATTGTTACGATTGAGTTTTCCGCCATGAATGTACGGTTACGGTTAGGTACGAGAAGAAAACCTAACCGTGAATCACAAAAAGTATCATACTTTTTTACGTGATTTCATCAAATTTGAGCCATAAAAGACCAAGAGTTTAAGTTAGAGGTATACCTGACTACTCTCGGCAATTGAATCTTCACTTTGACGGCTAGTTTCTCCATTTGGTTGAGATTCACCATCATAACTTTGAGTTAAAATCTCCCTACCATCCAAGAGATCATACATAGTTGGGTCTCCATCAATGGGTACGTAAAATTTGGTTTGGTTATCATACAAGGATTCACCCACCTCAAATTTTTCACTAGAATCACTCACTTTGGTTGAGTAAATCAAAATCTAGGGCTTTTCAAAAAACTACCAAAAAGTCTCTTTTATTTCTTCTACTTTTTCTTCCCACCAAACCAAAACAAATAAAAATCTGATTTATGCATTAAAACAAAATCTGGGATAAAGGAGATGAAGATGAGCATTTACGGTTGGGTTCGATTATCATACCAACCGTAAATTTTTTTGCAGTAAAACTAAAATTGGTATTTACGGTTCGGTTTGATTGTCAATTCCCAACGGTAAATTATCCTGGGTAGTATTATGATTAGTATTTTTCTCTCGCAAATCCATTTCAAAAGACTTACTTTGTTGTAGTGTGGTTGATTATGGATTTGAACAATGCCTTTGTTTTCATTAGTTCTTTTTATGAATATGAATTTCTTAATATAACTTGAATGAATGTATTGTAGTTTCTTTTTTATTGTTAAGTGATTCAAGGTATAAATAGATGAAAAAACTCAACTCAGGTTTACTTACGGCTAGGTGTCCGCCAATTGCTTTTAATGAAAAAAGCATTAGGCAACAAAACACTAGATATATACATTTACGGTCAGAATATGAACATCGTACCCAACCGTAGAAAGATTACGGTTGGGTTTAGCCTTCGAACCTAACCGTTAATTACGGTTGGGAATCAAAAATCGAACCCAACCGTAACTGGTGCAACAAATACCCATGCACATAATGCGTTACGGTTGGGTCCTATGCTAAAACCAACCGTAAAACTGTTACGATTGATTGTCCGCCATGAAAATAAGGTTACAGTTAGATTAGGATGAACACCTAACCATAATTGTTAGTTACGGTTGGGTACGATGCTGAAAACCCAACCGTAAAACTGTTACGATTTGGTTTCCGCCATGAAAGTACGGTTACAGTTTGGTTAGGATGAACACCTAACCGTAAATGTTGTCTACGGTTTGGTTCGACAAGAAAACCCAACCGTAATGTTCCCTGAATCACAAAAAAAATCATATTTCTAATGTAATTTCATCAAATTTGACGAAATTAAGCAGCCGCGTTAATCAACTCGGTCGATTGAAGAATCTCATTCTTTAAACAATGACTATGATCCATTTTTGAACTTTTATAAAAAGATCAAGAGTTTAAGTTAGAGGTACTCTGGTTGAGTGAATCAAAATCTAGGGTTTAAAAAAAAACTACAAAAAATTCTCTTTATTTCTTCTACTTTTTCTTCTCACCAAACCAAAAAGAAGAAAAAATTGATTTGATTAAGTGTAAGATTATTTTAGATTAATTATTATTAGCCTAATCTGTTAGTTAAATTGTGTTACTAATATTAACTAAACATGAATAGTTTAGCCATTATGAAAATATAATGGATAAGGAATTTTTAAAATTCATACCTAATGTCCCTATTTTATCTTCACATCAAAAGCCCCTCTATCGAAGTTGGAAGTCCCTATATATATGGCTTATATTTTATCTCCCCATATTTGTAAATTTAGTTAAATTAGTAAAGAGTTTTTTGATTTTTGTACCTTTAACGATGCAATTTGAAACCCTAATTTTAGTTGTCAAATTAATTTATAAGATCATCTTTTGATTAACAAGATTTCGTGAAACCCTAATTTCCGTACCCTTGAATTTCATCTTTCTTTTTATTCATCTCATTCTTCTTTCATTCTCACAGTGATTCACCTTCACCAACAATTGAAGAGTCACTGGGAGAAAGAAAACCCTAGCCGTCTCTTACAAACCACACTACAAATTGAAGAAAACACATCATTTTGTTCGATCTATATAACCAATTTCTTCGATCTACCCTTGAACCCAACTGTAAACCATTTCAGATGGATCAAATGGATGTTTTAAAGAGAGAGAATAAGAAGAGGAAGATGTGGGTTTTGGTAGTAGTGGTGATGAAGAAAACTCAACCATGGCTGGACATGTATTGCATCTCACCAATCTCACCATCACCATCTTCATGTATCTCATTTCGTTTTGATTTTGTTTAGCTTTCTAAAACCCTAATCTAGGTATACTGGATTTTGATTTAGGGCTCAAAATGTTTAATTTTTGGTTTAAATTTATCCTCTTTATTGGTTGTTTATTTTAATTGGGTTTGTATTTTTTGATCTATACATACAGAGAAGGGTTATTTGAAGCAAATTAAGGTTTCCCAATGGTGAGAAGAACTGAAAATTTTCATTTCAATGATCTTTCATCTTTGATATATACGTATATCTGATTCAATGATTTGTTTTATGTAGCTCGAAAGTATATGGAAATTGAAAGCCTCCTGGAAAGGGAGGAAACCGATACTACAAGGATGTTGGTTTGGGATTCAAGACTCGCAGAGAATATATTGAAGGTTTGTGTTAACCCTTGAATACTTAAAAGTGTTATGCGTCCATCAAGTTTTTATTTCCTTCAAAAATAAGTGTCTTAAATTGAGTTTCTAAACTAGGTGCAAAATTAGGGTTTGTTAAATGGCTCAATATACGAAAATCTTAATTTTCATTTCGGGGTATAAACAAATGAGTATATGCATTGCCTACTTCAGGGAATAATTCTTACTGAATTTATGTAGTATGATCATACTCAAAAGTACCAGTAAATAAAAAGGGCCCTACTTCAGATGACTATATGTTTTGATGCTGAATTTTGATATTGCTCCTCAGGCCATTATATACGAAACCATGATCTCGCAGGGGAGCATAACATGTGCATCGAATAGTACAATAGTGTTGGGTCATGATACATGATTGGAAGCAACTTAAATCAGTTTTATGGGTTTGTATGACAAAACTCCGGCGTGAATAACCTAAACTTATGAGTATAAAATATGTACAAGACTTACTTAGCCTTATGGAATGACTCAGCTATTTTCATTAAATATCTTATTCTCCAACAATAAACCAAAAATATAATGTCTCGGGGATGACCTGTATCCAAGTAAATGTCTTCTTTTTCCTTCTTCTTTTTAGGGTAATTGATCTTCGTATAGTAACCTCCCCATCAAACCTAGCCAATCGTGAACGTCTAGCCACCAAGGTTGGGTCCCCCAGATCACATGTAAGTTAACAACAAATGGATGTACAATACTTTTTTTTTTTCTTAATTGGTTTTGGTTCCTATGACCGCCTCTTCTTTCTGTATATTGCTTCTTCTTTTTTCTATAAAGTTACCCTTTTAGCTTTGCCAAAAATAAATCATGATTCTCCACCATCTTATAAATGTACTATATCCATGTATTATCATATTAATATGCGCCATTGCTTCTAAGTTTCTTTCGATATTAACCTATCTGAAAATGCTACTTTTATTAGTTTTAAGTTAGATTACCTTATTAATTATACTGCTAAAAGTTGGTCTCCCAAAGTCATATTTGTGGTGATAGTCTCTCACTGCTTAATCAGCGTCCTGTTTTAGTCGGCAATGTTCTTTTGCCGTTTGATTTACTACATTTTTCACAAAGTTCCTACTTTCAAATTCTACATTTTTTTCTACTCTGCTAATGAGAAGAATGCAACTCATGGCTTACAGATGATATGAAAGTCAGCTTGCAATTATATGATGGTAAAGTGATGTCTGCTAGTATGCCACCACGGGTGACATGTACTAATGCTGAAGCAAAAGGCAATATGAAGGGTCTGACTGCCACACCTCAGTAAGTTTCATTTTTACCAGTGGACCGTTTTGTCTATTTTTTATTCTCTATATAGCTTTGAAGTCTGTTAATAGGTTGATATACTTTTCCGATCGGAGGTTGGGTTCTCGCAATAAAGCATTGAGGATTGTTAGGTTTGGGGTCTGAATTCAAACGACATACTAACATCTCAAGACTTTTTCTGTTAAATGTATAGAACAATAACGACTTACCATGCTTACCATTAGAAAGCTGTATTTCCCCGAGTTAGCTCTTAAGTTTTCTGAATTATTAGAGCTGCCACATGAAAACCATATACTCGATTAGTTTGGAAGGTATGAAGGCACAATCACCAGTGTAAGGGTTCTCCTGAATTAAGTTTCTGGGCACTTTATTATCTAGATTCTGCAGTATGGGTTCCGTTGTTAATTCACTACTGTGTTCAAGGTTTCAAAGTTCTGAGTTCTAGGGTTTTGACGATTTGAATTTTTGTGCAGGATATATGCGATGGGAGGATTTGATATTCTGATACTTCAATATAGGTTTCTTAGAATCAATTTTTCTAATTTAGATTGCATGTCCGAATAAAAGCATCTGCAATTATTTGGCAACATTGACGTCTGCAATTAGTAATTTTGGCAATTTTTGATAGCAATTGCCACATATAGCAGCACGATTCCTGAAAGGCCATATGGTCCGTGAGGTTGTTTTTTTGCCTGCACACCAGTTTAGGATCTCACATGACTGATTTTGTACCCGTGCTCAGACTCTGTGAGCACAAATTTATTTGCGACTCGAGTTTGATTCGTTTTAAATGTCCATCCAATTTTTTAAGCAATATAACCCAATGTGTTGTTTCTTAAATGCAATTTTTATTGACTAACCTTTTTCATAATCTTTGTTCATCTGTTAAGGTACAACTTCATCGCCTTCCTTTAAGGGACGTGTAAGTAATCGAAACATGTCAATGTGATACTTGCATAGTCAACAACTTGATATAATGACTGACCAAGTAGTTAGGTAAAAATGAGAAGAAGAAAAGATTCTCTGAACATTAACCCTTGAAAGGATAGCTATGTCCTTTGAACTTCACAATGACCATTTGGTTTTTTCATGCATATAACTTTCTCTGCCCGATTCTTCTTATACCATTAGCAGTACAAGAACAAGATTAATCTAGCTGAAGCCAATGTTTATATAGGAATTTTGCAGGCTTCAACTATCCCAAAGGACGTGTACTGGAAGGAGAAGGATCTGATTCTGAATGGGTAAGCAAGTCATAATACTGGGGTTTGTGGCCAATTCATTTGGTGGGGAATGCTCTACTTTTTGTACCTCCCTTTTAGTGATTTTCGCATGCCACTTCAAGCAAAGACTTTAAAAAGAGAGACAGAATGTAGATTATATTGTTACATAAGATTAGTTTTTCATTTTCATTTTCTTGATTTTGTTTTAATACAAGCATTCCCAACTCTTAGTAAGAGTTTCTTTGAAGAAGGGTGTAATGTAACTCCTTGGGTTTCTGAATTAGTAGCCAAGGATATACAATTAATCATTTTTACCTAATCATTCTCTTTTCCTTTCGGATTGGTCCATGAATTCTGATGTACTGACAACTTTGTCGCTGCAGGGAAATGAGATACATGCCGTCATACCAAAGAATCTTATCTAGAAGTTTGATAAGCAGATCCGGGAGGATGGTCTGTACTCCATGGATAAATTGCACTTGGCAGATGCTAAACCTAAATTCAGACCAGCATACAATGATAAGATGGCGTTCTTCAGGTGCAACACCTCCGTCACTGTTTTGGATGCTTATTCCGTATCCATCATTCCACATGAATTCTGTTTCAGTGAATTTGAGTCCCTTGAGTCTAACCTTCAGAACATACAACTGATAGGTAACCTTTCGTCGCCTTTTTTTTACACCCCAAAAAACAATAGCTTCCCTCCATTGCAATCTATTCCTCTATTTTGCCTTGCACAGCCTGATTAACTCTTCCAAAACATACTGTTACAAATTAGGCAATAGCTAATCTCTTCTATGCCCTTTTGCATTCTACTCCCTGACACCATCCCATCTTGATAGTGTTTGTAACGATATTTTCCAAAAAAATGTGCTATGAAAGACATTTGACAAAAATAAAACATTGTAGGTTAGTGTGATTGCCATGCCGAACAGCCTTCGAGTGATGTGCTATTAACTTTCACAAACTACTTTCCTCTTAGGTTGTTCTCAAAATTCACAGGCATATCTTTCAAATGCAAGTCACGGAGCGATTTCATAAACTTAAAACCTTCTGGCACATCATCCATATACCTTAGATCATTCTTTTTAAAACATGGAAGGTGTGACATTGCTCTTTCCTCTATTGTAGTTTGGTGAGTAACATCTCAAAATATAGTTTAGATCATTCATTTCCCATCCCTCGTATGCCCTCTTGAAATACTACTGTGCATGAAACATTTGATTGTTTATTTAGACATTTGCCTGAATGTGATTGTTGTTTAAAAAATCACACCACAACCATTTTCTTACTGTTTATAGCGTAATTCAGTTACATTTCTATTATTCATGTATTCCACCATGATCCTCTCACTCATCTTTTATATTAGATTTTCAGGATGAAGGTAAAGCACGAGTTGTCGCTTCCTTTGCTGCTCTTTTGGGCGTTGAGAAAGATTATCAAATAACTCTCACTTCATTTAACATGAAACAGAAAACATCTCCCAGTTTCACCGTCTCCAAGTTGCCGCATAACCCCGAGGATCAAGTTTATTTCGCATAACCCTCCCGTGCAAGGGCTCCAGAGAAGCATGAAACTGAAGTCGACTTACCAGAGGAACATCCAAGCAAGGCACCTTCACCAGAAAATCATGAAACCGAAGTCGAATTACCGGATGAACAGCCACGCAAAAAGTGTCGTCCCGCAAAGAAGGTAGCCGTATCTGCTACACCAACAGAAATGGAAGATTGATCCTCAATCCTATTCTGGAACCCCATTGGTGTTACATTCAATAATATTCTGGAATCTTGTTACTGTTTGTTTCCTTCTCATTTTATTTTCTTATATTTTAAAACACCAATAAGGTATTTTGTTAGAACCTTAACTGTATGTGGACCTAAACTGTTAAGGTATTTTGTTAGAACCTTAACTGTATGTGGACCTAAACTGTTTCATCCTAAATGCTATACAGTGGAAATTAGAGCACCCCAAATTTGAATCTCATATTCGGTCCAAAAATTGTTCATCATTTACATTACGTAGTGAAATTTGCATTGCGCTTCTCTTTCAATCGTCCATTATAACCCTATATATTGTGTACAAGCATTGTGTCTCTTAAATTTTCCTTCTCATTCCCCAAATTCTGTACATTTTTCCCTTATCTCCACAATTCCTTGTCATTTTATTTACTTTTGACTTCTCACCTGCCGACCCTCATTACAACAAATCTTATTCCCTAATAGGGGTAATCCTAAATCACATTCCCAAGAATCTTATTCCTGATAGGGTTTCCTAAACCCGCCAGAGTTTTAATTTCCCTTATTTTTAGGAATTATATTTCTAACCACCATCCATCCCTATTTAACGAACATGGGAAAAGAATTGTATTCCTAGAAACTGATTCTATTCCCTCAACCAAACACGCAATTAACGTATTTTGTTTTACTTTCTGTATGCGGCATACGCAATACTCAATGTATATCCTTTGCCAGTTTCTCATTTGATCAACTATGTATAAGGGTGTACCAAGAGTCACGAGACTCACGACGCAGAGTTATATCAAAATTGGCTAATTTTTGGAGGGTCTTTGATGAGATATCTGTGTAGGTTTATTTTTCTTCATGAGTGGTGGTTGGGGTAATATCTGTTACCTTATCTTAATTTGTCAATCTGCTGCTCTTGAAGTTGTCTATATGATGTCCAACCTTTTCTATTTTACCATCGACCTTATGGTGGTTGATATGATTTGGTTAATGCAGTAGATTGTGGATGTGTATTTCCATTATTGTCGTGTTTACTCTCTTTTTGGTCTTAAAGCACAGTAGGAATACAAGTATAGTTAAAAGGATAGTGATGGCGGCTACGTCATAAAATAGCCAGTGTATGTAGACAGGCCTCTTCAATTTAGCTGAAATTCTTATGACAAATGTTATGTAAAATTCAAGCCATATTCAAAGAGTTGGCATTAAATCTTTATGTCAAACCAATTGTATCTGTTTTGATTTGATTAAATCCAAATGGAGGACGGAGAGATGGAAAGTGGTGGTCGAAGAAAATATGGACCACTGATTTTTGATTTATCTCATCGTGTTTTAATTTTGCAGGTAAGGGTTCATCTCTTTGCCCCAGAAGTGATTTAGGGTCTATTCCGAAATTTATTTATTTTAAAGTCGGGGTTTCTTATTTTTTGTTTTTCGGTTACTAAGTAGCAAGATTATTGTTTGTTCCTTTTTTCTGTTCAATTTTGATTTTTGTTTTCTTAGTTTAGAATTAGGATTTCTAATTAGTTTTATTTTAATTTTGCGCCAGGTTAATCTCTCTGCAACAAGTGATATACAAGGTTTGCTTTTGATCTCCATTCTGTTTTAATTTTGATTTTGTCCTGGGTTTAATCTAAGCTTTTGTTTATTTATTTGTGGCTGAATTAAATGTAGATTTTGTTGTTTGTTGTTGTAGCTTCCAAGCACATCTCTGTAAATAATAGATTTTTATGCTCTCTTCTGCTTCATTCAGTTTACCCTTCTTCTAACCTTCAGCCATAAGGGTCATGTGCTAACTGTGATGTTGATTAAGGGTAAGTTAAATGAATTGGAATAGGAGATAAGTACATAGTTCTCACTGACATTGACTTTTATTGATGGTAAGGAGCTTCTTTGGATCAGTTTATCTTATGAGTTTGCCTCTTGAAATATCTATTTTATATTATCACGCATTCCTCTAGAGATGTTGGAGGAAAAATCTGACTATAAGACATGGAGCGAGTTAGGTGAGTAAAATTTTGTTAGTTCTAAAAAATAAAACAATTATTCTCTCGAAGTGATTCAACGTAACAGTGAAAAAAGGAAAATTTGTGTAGATTATTGGGAATTTGAATTTGCTATATACTTTGAATGAAGTAAGTTCCCTAACTCCTGAGGTTGTCTGTCAATGTGTTATATTGTGTTATATTAGGATTTCTATCCAAGGAGGATGAGGTAAATCCTGTCAAATCAAAGAAACAAAAGAATGGTGTAAGTGCATTTCTTGGTAATTGATGGATGATTTAGGTTTTATGTATGATTAGTAAATGTGGGTTGTCGTCGAATATAGGGAAGAAGATATAGTGGTGTTAGAAATCACCATCAATTCCATGTTTGAATTAACAACAGGATGCACATAGGGTGTTTGCGAATTTGCCTGAACTGAAGTGGTTGAGTTATGGTGGTTTTGAGTCAAGTTTTGGTTGTACAGGCAGCGAGAAAGAGGAGGTGGTATTAAAGAGCTTTGACAGATTGTAGAGGCCAAGGGTAAGGTCAGGTTCTCGCAACAAGGATATGGAGATGCTCGAGTTTGTACGGTGATATTTGGTCAAATTAGTAATGGTTTGATCGAGTCTTCGCTTTAAAGATCAGAGCAAATGTTTCTGCCATAGTTTGTGCGACTGTCGATAAAGTGTTAGGAGCTTATTTCAGAAGGATCACAAGGTCAGAGAGTTGTGGTTTCCTTTATACAAGTTGTTCCTGCAACTTACAACTTTTCAAATGGAGAGAGAGACCAAAACTACAAATTAATTCTGATTAGTTTCCCAAATTAGTTTTATTCTTCCGACCATGAAGAAGAGATATGTGAGTTTCACTGCTTAACTATTCCTCTCTTTTCTATGTTGATTTTAATTTTGTTTCTCATTGTTTGTTTTACAGATACTAATTAACATCACAAAAATCTCCGAATCGGCTTTCTTTCTTCTGCAATAACTTTTATATTCAACTGTGTTTCGATAAGAAGTAAGCAGTTTTTTTTTTTTTTTTTTTTTTTTTTTTTTTTTTTTTTTTTTTTTTTGCAGAGAGGAATCAGTTAGTAAGGAGATGTTGCTGGAGTTGGTGTTCTTTCTTCCGATTTTCTTTTTGTGAGTTTCACACCGTAATCAGTCCTATTTTTTTATTTTGATTTTAATTATGTTTCTCATTGTGCGTTGATGTGAATAGTTACTTTAGTTTTATGCTAATTTGCAAAATAGTGTAGAATTGATTTGGGTGTTTCAATGCAGAGGTTCACTTTGACTTTGTGGTTCTCTTTATAACCTAAGCATTATTATACGTGCAACGTGGTAACTCTCTAAATTTATCAAGGTATTATTGTAGTCTAAAATAACTATTAGCCTTACAGGTTTGAGAAAGATTTAGTAACTATTGCTCTTGATCTGTTTGATGATGTGCACACTTCCTTTGCGAGTAATTTTATAGTAGTTGTACCCTGTAACTTTGTCTTGCATCACAGGTGGTTTGTCAAAACCCTACCTTCATGGCTTCATCCATCAAACTCGCATGCGACACATTAGGAAAATGGTTGTATCAAGGTTGGTTTTTGTGGAGATGATTTCCTTGCTTTTCTTTGGATTTTTAAGTCTTGGTCTAGAGAGACCTCTGTATGACACACTTAGGAAATGAATTACCATTTTATTTGGCATGGTCTTAATTGTTTTACCTAGAAAAGCAATTTTCTTTGCAATTTACTTATTGCTTGGCAAAGAAATGTGATATGATGCTGCCTTTACTAATTTACTGAATTCCATAAAAGTTTCTCTATGAATAATATCCCGACAGATTCGCATAAGGGTTTGTGTGTTGTTTGTTTAGTTTTTGGTATCACGGATTCAGCATATGCATATGTGACATCATGGATGGTTGTTGTAACATTATGATTTGGCTTATTTCTCTGAAAGGAGGGGGGATCTCACTTTTTTTTGTGGGTAAAGTTTCGAAAATTTATTCATTGCATTTTGAACATTTGATTGCAGTGCCTTGCATGAAGAAAATGTTGCCAAAATTACTATGGAAAGTTTTGATAAAGTCGAGTCTGGTGCGCCTCATCTTTGGGAATCTCTCATGAAGTGTCCGCAAGTCTAGAAGTTGGAATTCAGTCATGGTACCTCAAAACCATATGTACACATTTTTGTACAAACCACTCAATGGGTTTGTATCTCCTTTGGTTTTGCAGACTCTACTCAGATTGAAGCTAGAAATTTTGGTACTTCCATTGACATTTATTTAGTCAACATTCTAATAATTTTGGTTTTAAAAGCTTAGTTTCTGAGGTGCGCAAGATTTCAAGAACCAAAAGGTAAGATGTTTTTTCTACCAGAAAGAAATGTGCAGTTACATCTCGCCATTTCCGCCCATGATTGAATGATAAGATTCACATAAACATTCACACCTACGTAAAAGATGTATCCGCCCATAATCATAGTTTCACTTGCAGATTTTCAGCACATCATAAACATAGTTTAACATAAACTTTCACACCAACATAAAAGATAATGTGTTTTCTTCTATTTGCAGGGGCTGTCATGGATTCGAAGTGGCATTGACGGGGATCAATAACGTGGGGAAATGGGATTTCTATTTGCAGGGGCTGTCATGGATTCGAAATGGCATTGACGGGGGTGAATAATGTTGGGAAATGACTAATTCGTTTCAGTGTTGCAGGCTCACAAAAAAAACCACATAGTAATTTCAATTATACGGATATGAGAATTTTCTACTCATATATCTATGCTTTTACCTATGTTTTTGATAGAAACGGTAGAAAATGCAGATTCAAAGGCCTCCTTAGTTGAGATCAGTTTTTCTTTTTCTTATCAGGTTTGTCAAGTTATTTTGTGACACTAACAAACTGAACAAGAAGGGTTGATAGAGAATAATCAATCATCAATATCGTTTGAAAAAAATAATCACCAGTATGGATAACGAATTCTGCTTAGTGTTAGTGGACTTGCTCGATGCTACATAGTCATTTCATGTTTGATGCACATGTATTCGATTTTAATCCATCCATTTTTTTTCTTACACAAATGATGCATGTAAGTGTACAATTCTGAATAGTTGCTTTTTTTGTAGATTGTAAATAACACCTTCAAAGTCTAATGCTAATGTAAACCTATTTTTCTTTGAGGACAGATTAATAATCAGATCCTTGAATAAAAAGCCAAAATAGTAATGACATTCATTGGCTTCATGTAGTTCTAATCACTAAGCATGAACCTTGGCACACAATGATTTTGTCCCGAGATCACTTGGATGGAACAGTGTGGTTCTTTCCGTGCAAAATGATCAGGTACCCAGTTTTGTTTTTGGGTTATTCATTTTATTTGTTTAACACTACTTGCCCATTTATGTAATTTTGATCTTTAGTTTTGGACCCATCTTATTTTTATAGACCGAGAACCACTTCATTAGTGTCTCCTTTTGACCACAAAAGGAGTTTGCATGATTTCAATCTTGAAGTTGCACAAAAAAATATTAAAATGTAACTTTCCACCTGACTTTTTTTTCTTTCTTAATCAACCGTAGCCACCACCCTCTCCCACTTTGTCAAATGGGCAGTTTTACAACAACAGTCATTTAGTTAATTGGAAGTCCATCCACTGCTCTATATATATTTTGTAAGAGCAATTTGCTGTTGGTTATCAAACTCAATACCTCTGTTTTGTATTCGCTTTTCTACCCATTCTGTAATGTAGATCCAACAGGACTTTAGTTCGACATTTAATTCGCATCAATTTGTTATATGAGGTACTGATATGATTTTCGTCTTTTATGTTTCATATCTATATTTATATGTTGTTTTGATGTATCATAACATACCGACAATGATGTTAGTTACCCTCATCTGGCCATGAAAATGAATCCGTACACCTAGATATGTAGAGAAGCAGAAAAGTGCAAAATAAAATAACATTTGCATATCTAGATAATGTGGATCTTTAGCACGAGCCGATAGATGTTTAAATTTTTTAGATAATCTCATGAGCTGTAAGCGTGGCCAAATCCTTCAGTCTCGTACAGCTAATGGGAGAAAACCTTGTGGATGTCAAAGGACCAGATATACAAAAAACAATAGCATTGATAATAAGTTGAAATCTAGGTTATTATTTGTTTTCCGTAATTCATGAAATGCATTTCTTAGGCAGAACATTTGGAACATCAATTACTCTTATGCATTTCTACAAAACTAAATCAACGATGTTGTTGTATTGTTAATCTCATGTAATATCAGTTACTTGACCCATAATCTATGTTTACAAATAATATGCCAGAGCAAAAAAAAAGGCAAAGATAAATAAGTATAAGTGATATACAGTGGAATAAAAGACTTAATTTTTTTTTCTAGGTATATATTGTGCGTATATATAGCAAAAATCCCTTATCCAAGTTAATAGACCCGTACTAATCAAAAAAAGGTATAAGAAATAGATAACCATAGATTAGAATCAAACAATCTTTCACTGAAGTATATAGTCAACATGGACATAGTTAGAATCAAGATAGAATTAGAGACTATGAGTATGGAAAAATTTATTCTATGGATCCCTATGATTCTAATAATAGTGATTATGAATCTTTTGTTAAAAAATGAAGATTCAACTATAATTTCTTTTTTCTTTTTTCGTTTAAGACTACTTGATTTTTAAGATTCTTATTTAATTTTTCATTGTACTATTTTCTTATTAATCTTTCTTTTGTTTCAATTTTATCACGTGTTTAAATTTCTTAATCCAAGAATCCTATGTAATCCCTTGACCACATATATTGTTATCAGTTTCTCAAAAAGGAAAATTCTTTTTTTTTCTTCAAAACAACATGCAATCCACTTATATAGGAAATAAATGAATGCCACTTGGTACATGTATGCAAAGTAAGAAGAGAACATACACGTTGTAGCTCAAATATTAATCTACACGCTATTGTAACCCTAATAAGGAAAAAAGTTAACAAAAGAGTATTTGGACACAAATTTAGGTCTAAGCAATATGTTTTAGGCACAAATCTAGCAAATACTAATATTTGAATCTGTCAACCCACTAATTCCGTCATTTGTTATCTAAATTTTTTCCACGATACCAATGTTGTGGTCCAACCAAATCCTTCAGTAATAACAAGGCTATTGGATTAACCCTAATCAATGGTTCAAATTGCAAATCATTTTTCTCCCAACCTCTCTGAACTCTATCTTTTATGCTCTCGCCTCTCCTCCACTTCTACATCCATTCAAAACAGGTAACGTTTTGGATTCATTTTAATCTGTGATTATCTCATGTCTTTAGGATTAGGATTTTGTGTATACTTAGAGTTTTATTTAGGCTGTAATTTTATATAAATTCACACTATTTTTCTCCTTAATTATCAGGTAGTCAATCTTTTGGAGGGCTGAAATCAGTGAAAGAAAACTACTTATGAACAACAAGGTAATGTCTACTAAACATGCCACTTTGGGTTTTGTTTTAGAATAATGTAGTAGAAAGGTAATTTGTGTTATTATGGAAATCAATCTTTAGCAGTATTATGTTTATAATCCGATAATTCTACTTTGGTGTACTACTCTTATGTATGTATTGTGATTGAAAGTAAACATATATTAGGAAACGGAATAACAAAAGTTTTTTTTTTTATGTTAGAAGGTTCAAATTTTAGTAAAATTTACTTTTGGTTCAGTTTTCTCAGAATTATTTTACTTTTCCAAAGATGCTTAGGTTCAGTTGTACTTACTAGAAACATTAAAGCCTGTGTACCCTCTTCCAAAGATGCTTAGGTTTTTTAAATAATCTTAATTTTAGTTGCAATTTAATCGAATCAAGCAAATACAGTAAAGGTCATTAATTTATCTGAGATTGCAATACTGAATACAATTTTGTTAATGACATGTTTCCACTGTGTTTTGGACTTAGATTGTTTACGCTACATATACTAAGAGAGATTAGTTTTTACTTTTTCATACCAATTTTGATTTATTTGTCCACTGAAATGTATTTTCTTCTATGATAGATGGGCAAAAATCAAAAGAAAACTAAGCAAGATTCCAATAGCGACAAAAAAAGTAAGTTATACTATCTGAAATGTATCAGAGGCGGCAACGTGGAAACTCATTGTAGACCACCGCCAGGAAGTTTAATATTAAGATTAGTTGCTCCTGGGATCGAACAAGACAGAAGAGTATTCACCTTCCCTAATGCATATTTTATCAATTTTTCTCTAACACATTCTCATGTGATAGAACTAGAGAGCGACTCTGACTCCAACTCCAACTCCAACAACTCACTTGAAACGGATGCAGAGAGTCTCCCAATAACTGTTTTTAAAGAATCACCAGTGTCAGTGAGAACAAGACGACAAAGTGAACCAGTTGCACGGAGGACTAGATTAGCAATTCAGCGGAAAGAAGCTGAAAAAAATAAGAAGTGAATACCGAATCTATTGATTTTCAGTTACATACTCATATTTTAATTTTTAAAAACCAGCTTCTACTTGCTTTATACTTTGTTTGAATTAAATGCTTACTTATTGGTTTTAATTTCATTATAGATTATCAAATGTTTTTGACAATTTGTATAAATTTTGAAAGTATTATGAATTTATGTAGAATTGTATTGGTTTTAATTTCATTCTACACCGTACCTTTGTTTATTGAATTTATGTAGAACCGTATTATTACGGTATATCAAAACTTATTCATAAGTGAATATATGAGACAATATAAACCTTCGCCCACTTTAGTTTTCTAAATTTGACCAAATGAACAGCCATAATCACTAAGTGGGATATTGTATGTATAAATTTCATTGTCTTAATTCCAAAATGAAACTAATCAAAGATTATTACAATTTTTTTTTATGCATTTGAACAAGGGTGCGGTGCGAAGCACCGCCATGTCCAATTAGTTGTTCTCATCGGCCGCGGTACGTAGCACGGGTTACTGACTAGTAAATAAATAATAATAATTGTATATATTCAATAAATCGACCGCCGGGGCCCTTGTATATACCAACTGAGGTGATACTAGAATTAGGATTCAGACCAGCGGGTGCGTATCTCAATCCATTAAGGTTCATATTGGCACGATGTTCATACAAATATTCTGGGAAACACCGTTCACCTTAGTCAACATGTGCACACTTCTATCTCCATATCCATCTACTTAATCTATTCATGTGATTTTGATTTGTTAGATTCCGAGTATCGTGGTCCATTCTACGATTTTCTGAGTAGTACTTTGTTTAGTTATATATGAATTTTAGTACGCTTGAGTGCAAACTCGTATACAACAATTGGATTCAAAACAGGGTAATTCCTCCCATAGCCAATGAATAAGTAGGCCAACTAAATAGAATGTTTAGTATCTATCCTCAATCGTTCATAAGTAGCTTGAAGTTGGAGTATAGGTTTTGTGGATATATCTCTTGTAAACCTTTATGAGACAAAACTCGTCTGATAGGGACACCTATGGGTTTAAAGGCTTGTTGCACAAGTGCAATCGCGATGCCTGCGAGGCTGCGACAGTTAGTTAGAATTTTATTTTCTAGATTAGATTTGCTCGAGGGCTAGCAAAATTAAGTTTGAGGGTATTTGATAGACATATTTATGTGTCTTATTTGATCTCATATTTGTATTAATAGTTTTCAATTTTTGTACTAGTGTTGTTATTTTCTATGTTTTTAGGTATGTTTGAAGAACAAACAATTGTGGAAAAGTTTGCCGAAAAGTGTTAAAGGCACCCAGGACTTTTAATAAAGGTACCCATACCTTGGATAAATGCACCCACTCACTTCAAATTCAAAACATGAATTAGGCGGGAAAAATCTCTTCTCAAACTGGATAGTTCTGGGTAACGATTTATATGGGATTCTCTCAAGTCTTTATTACAAGATTTGTCTAATTTTAGAAAGAATACTCGTGCAAGGTTATTAAATCGTTATCTAAGGAAGAAAATCACAAGTCAGAAAAAGAAATATTCCTTCGAGATTTCGTTGCAAAGAAAATCTTCTTGAGTTGGAAGATATTCTAAAAAAAGACAACATCCCAGGATTGAACAAGAAAACAAAATTAAGAGTTTGAATCTCATTGAAACATCATGAGAAGAAAAAAAGGGAAGAGATTATTCTCGGGATTGAAACAACGAAAAAAAATATCTAATATATTCAAGATTCGATCTACCAAGAAGATATTGAATTAAAGAGAATATTTTGGTTGTTTTATTATAAAAAAGGAGTCGAGAGAAAGATTTTGTGTGTGGGGGGTGGGGGGGTGGGGGGGTGGTGGGGGGAAGAGGCTAGAATCAAATAACAATTCAGTTAGAAAAATTCAGAAAAGAAATTCTGCTCGTGAAGAAGGAAGAAGAAGAAGAACAAACCATGATTTGGATCTGTCGTTAAAAACCGTTGTCATAACTCTTAAATCCAACGGTTTCAACAACGGTCTTAGTTATAGTTTCAGTGACTGTAGTTGTTTCAAAGCATACAGAAGCTATCGTAAATTCAATAAATATTTTTAGTCTTTCAGCGACGCCTCTGGTCTATTCTTCTTTGTAACTCTTTATGAAAACTATGAATAAAATAATTTCTTCTTCTATTCTTTTTGCCATGATGAGCTAAACCCCAATACTAGGACAGTGGATGAAGCTATATTTCATGATTGTGGTAATTATAATTAATTATTTTATGACTTTTTGCATTAATTTAATTTGATTAACGATTTTCTTAATTGGTTGTCATTTAGCTTGATGGATCATGCTTGGATTAAATGTTTTGATCGTCCATGCTTATGATTTACAGTCAATGTTTTAAAAATCTACTTTTGGCAAAGAATCAGAGTCAATACTTTTATCATATGAGCTATAAATTGTCTAGAATTAATGGATGAATCACATGAATATGAAAAATGGTAGAATCCTGATTAATATTGTTTTATCTTTTAGTAATTTGCTAGTTTAAATTAAATTTAAGTCTAAAATTAAATCTTCACAAGTCTGAGTGAACGAATCTTTTCTTACCACTTCCACAACCACTTCATTTTCTTCTGGGCTTCAGAATGTAGGAGTGTTTCGCACCCATCTGTCTTTCCAGATTAGGGTTTGCTTGCCACCACTGATAATCTTAAAATAGTTTTGTTGCACAATGTCTCTACCAGTTTCAATTCCGTACCAGACCTATGAAGCCGATTTTCTAGTAGAATTATCATGGAGAAGATTATTACCTTTCAGATATTTAGAGTCCATTAATCTAACCCATAAACTGTCGGCTTGAGTAACCATTCTCCAAGCAAGCTTGGTTAAAAGTGTTTGGTTTAGACCCTCCAGATCCCTAAAAGCAAGACCACCTTTAATTTTAGAGTGACATAAATTCTGCCAGGCTATAAGATTCACGCCCCTGCTGGATGTATGACCCCAACAAAACTTCTTTGGATAACAGTTAGCTGATTGAGAAGACTTTTCGGCATTTGAATGTGCTCATATGGTACAATGGAACTGTATTGAGAACATGCTTAACAAAGAATGATCTGCCAGCTTGGTTAATAGATTTAGTCTGCCATCTAGCAAGTCTTCTTTCAGAAGAATGTTTGATATCCACGAAAGCTTCAGCATTGGATATCCCCATAAGTAGAGGCGAACCTAAGTATTTTTCTTTTTCTCCATACTTTTTAACTCCTAGAATATCTCTAAGACCACTGCACGTTTCCTCTCATTAAGATTACTACTGAAATGAACAACAAACTTATCAAAGTTTGTAATCTGACCAGATTGAGAGCTAAACTTTTCCGATATATCAATAAGATTATAGACACTTGAGAGATCAGCTTGAGTAAAAACAAGACAATCATCTGCGAAAAGTAGATAATTGATAGGAGGTGCATCTCTATTAATACAGATCCCTTTAATGGTGTTTGTCAAAGTGAGCTGCAGTAAGATTTCGAGATAAAAATTCTATAACTAGGATGAATAGATAAGGAAATATAGCTAGGATGAATAGATAAGGAGATAACAGCTCCTTGTCTAATGCCTCTAATGCTTCTAGCGGGTTAAAATTCTCTGCAAGGAATACCATTAAGCATAACAGATAAAGAAGTGGCTAAGAGTAATACAAAACTACGAAACAAATGATTAATTTAAGTTTCTGATAACAAATTAGCCGTTAACAATAAGTAACGGCTCAATAACGGATATAATTTTAGTCGGACATATCATTCCAGAGCAAGAACTGGTTTTTAGAGAGAGGTTTTTGGAGAGAGGAGACAGGAGTGATTTGTTCGCTAGTTGTGTCTCAACACAATAAATTGAATTGTGGTGCAAATTTGCTTTCCATTTTCCCAAATAACTCATTGGACTGTCTTTTAAGTTTAGAGAAACGAATGTTATGCCTAAGAAGGATCTAACAAAACTGAAAACACGATTAGTGAACAAAGTTTTTAGGAACTAAGATTGGATGATGTATCAACATTAATCTTCTCTCTTTTGGCCCTGAAGTGAGAAAACTGGTTCCCCAGGATGTGGATCTGAGTGCCGAGCAGGGGATGTACCATTTTCCACATCAACATCTTCATATTTGTTGTCGTCATGTGACGTCCCAGAGTCTGCGATCTGACGGTGTCCAGTGTCATCACCAGCAGCATCGGAAGAATTATTGCCCATAAGGTTTTTATATATGCTCATAGCTTGACTAATCATACTTGCTGGACTGTTCATATCACTTGGAATTAACATTGTTGTGCCCTGCAACAAGGAATTAGAGGAGATACATCAATGTCCTGAGATCTGACATTTTAAAAATCATACTTTGGGGTAGGTACATGACTTACATGCTTGGCTATTTGACCAAAGGAGTGGATATATTGCTCAGCGACCCTCAAGCTTGCCGCCTGCATAAAATGAAAGTTAAACCCAGGAATTGGAATCAATTAAGGTAAGAGAAGAGAAAAGTATCTAACCTCGGCGCCTCCCCTTGACTTGATGGATCCTGATATTAAATCAATTCCTCTAGCAGTTGCCTCTGCTCTAAGATAGATAGCTGATGCCTCTCCTGGAGAAGTTCAAGAAATCGTATTAAGAACCATCATCAAGTAACGATAGACATAACGTATTACAATTCCATCAAACTAAGGCATGTCAACTAGTCATTATGTCAAAAATTAGACCTGGCCAATCTAAAAGAACACAACGGGCCAGCAGATCCACATTTCAAATCAGTATACTATTCAGATACTACAAAATATGTGTCTTTCCGAAATAAAAAAATAAATAAAATAATCAAACTGAAGTTACATGGGAATGCAAAAACGGGATTCAGTATTAGAAGTGAACAATAATTAACCAGAGACAACATATTTTCAAACACATTCAAGTGGTCAAATTCATACTATGGTTGTTGCTCATACAGAAACTTTAACTTCTAAGGATTAAGTTATATCCAATAAGCATTTACACACTTTTGTTTGCTAAATGAGAGACTCACTAGACATGTGAAAAAGAAAAAGAAAAAGAAAAAAGTCTCTCTGATCAGGCAGAATAGGTACATGATCACTGTACTCAATGAACTATATAAAATAATAGCAATAGGATTATGATCCCTTAGCTACTCACTACTAATGGCTAAGAACAAATAGGCAAGGGTATAAATACTAATCCAATAATGGTGGCTCCTCGCGAAATTTACCTTCAGCCTCTAAGATAGCGGAGCTTTTCTTTCCATCAGCAATATTAATATGGGATTGTCTCTCTCCTGTGAAAATTTCCAACCTTCATCAATCTCATAATCACACAATATGAATAATAAAACTAGA
Source organism: Papaver californicum (assembly GCA_023531435.1). Classification (NCBI taxonomy): domain Eukaryota; kingdom Viridiplantae; phylum Streptophyta; class Magnoliopsida; order Ranunculales; family Papaveraceae; genus Papaver; species Papaver californicum. Next base: position 656,848 of record JAJJMC010031495.1, read on the forward strand.
AGACTGAAGCTAAAAAGCAATTTCTTCAAACAACATTTATTCAGGAGATAGTATCGAACTTCAAAAGTGACTACAACTGTAAAAAGATATTAAGAACATGATTTTCTTGAAATGGAACAGCTAAAAGAGGTGTTTAGTGTATTTAATATATCAAAACACAGTCACAAAGCACCTTCTGACTCGAGAACTTGAGCTCGTTTTCTACGTTCTGCTTCTGCTTGCATCTCCATAGCTGCACGCACTCCAGGTGGAGGAGAAATATCACCTATTCAAACACGGAGGATTATCATGCACATTTCGGAAGAGAAAGCTATACTAAAATTCAAAACATTTCTAATTAAGTCACTTACGAATCTCGTATCTCAGACACTGCAACCCCCAGTCTTTAGCAGCTTCATTGATAGATTTCTGCGAAGTACAATTCATTTCCTATGTGAGTTAACTGCAACATGGGGAAACCATCTCAATCCATTTTCCATTTCCGGTTGTCAAATATATATTTGATTTATAATCCTATGTACTCCGGAGAAGTTATTAGTATCTTCAAGTTATCAAAGGCTAACAGACAGAAAAAGCAAGCAAACACTCATTTCTTAATAAAGTTTTCTGATCATAGAAATTCACATAACCAATTATCAACTAGCAGAGAACATAATAATATAAGCTCACAGTAGGATTGAAATATTTTTTATTATAAGATTCAGCATGGAATCGATTAAAACTGTATAAATGGAGACACCCTACACACAAAGTGGAGCTCTAGCTTCATCATCTGTAACTCAAATCCTTGGAAACCATATATACGATCCGTAATATGAATTTGCAGTCTTACAGTGGAGCTCTATCAAACAACCATACATAAAGGAACTTCAATTAAGCCAAAAGATTGACTTAAAATAATACAACTTACCACTATGTTCTCATTCAGGGTATCTCTCTCCTCAAAGGTTTTATCCAGTGTAATCTTACCAAGTTCACTACGCATTGTTGTTTGAGCAAGCTGAATAACTGCAAAAATAGGATTCTCAACACCATATGATGCCAATATTGGATCCACAATCTGCAACGAACATATCAAAATTATGAACAAACAAAACCGATATGGTTCAACACCCAAATTTAGATATCAACCATCTTGTAAACAAAACAAAAAAAAACTCTACCTTAACATACAACACACCATCAATCATAATGCTGACATTATCTTTAGTAATAGCAGACTGATCCGGAATCGGAATTGCTTCTTCTTTAAGTGAATGAACATATGCAATTCGATCAACAAATGGAACCAATAAATGAATTCCAGAAGTTAGGGTTTTCTCATACTTTCCAAATCTTTCAATAATAAAAGCTTTCTTTTCAGGTATAATTCGAACACCCCAATTTGTTGGTGGAGTTGCTTCAAATCTTCAATTCAAACAACAGAAAATAATTTGCTTTAATTAAATACATTAATCTTAAATATACCCAAAACAAACTAATGACATCAACTGAAAGGGTTTTACCTGTAACTTATGTCATCACGATTGTTACGACCAGCTCTGAAATGTCTAACAGATGAATCTAAACTGAAGGACGGGTTTGTCTGAGATATGGATGTAGATGATGAGCCTACAGATATTGCTCTAAGCTTTCCTCCAAATTGTTTGTTTAAGGATTTCAACGTGTTAAGAGAATTGATCCTCCAGATACCCATACTTTGTTTTAATTTCTGACGAGAAAAAAGATTGTGGATTTTTTTCGTGAATTTAGATCGAAGAAGTCAAAAAAACTAGCAAAACCCTTGAGATTTTAGTTCTGCTCCCCTCTTTGGGTTCTTCTGGAGAATATGAATCCACGAATAACATTACTAGTATGACATTAGGACGGTAGCTTTAAATTCAATGTCCACTTACACTCCTCTTACACCTTGCTACCTGGGGCTGGGTTACCCTGACTAGTGGTGGGAGTCGTCAGTCGTGGGACAAACGGGGTGGGGCAAAAACGGGACTAGATTTGGCGCCCTTTCCCACCTGAAATTAACAGAGAGTGCATTTTTTGTGAAGCCTTGGATAAGCGTCACATCATGTTTCACATTTGTTCCATCTTTTTTTTGTTTTAGTTGTGTTTTATATTTAGTGTTTTTAGTAAACTTGAGTGTAGTTGTAGAAAATCCTACAACACACCCATGCTAATATTCTAAGCAATATTCAGTGTTTTCAGTCAAGTTCTTTGGTCAACATTCATACAATATCAGCAAAGTAAAGACACACAAGGATTACGCGGTTCGGTGTTAAAACCTATGTCAACGGGAGTGATTTCACTATGAAAGATGAAGATTACAAGCTCTCAAGTTAGCACAAGGATGCTCTCAGCTATTCTCACTATATGCCTCACTCAAAGATGTTCAACCCTCGTATTTATAGACAAATAATGAAAGTGGATGACAACTCATTTTGCTTCGCATGACGCTTTGTAGGTATCTCTTTGCTGAAGCTTTCTTGGAAGAGAATCCATCTTCGCTGATATTCTACTTCGCTTGCTTTCTCGTCAGTTATCCTTCATAACAGTAGTCATTGCTGCACTGTTTCTCGTCGAATTATAGTTCGCCACCTGTCCCGACAATCTCAGACTGTTGATCTGACCGTTTTACTTGTAAATTAAATGCCCAACTACCCAATTCAAACTTGTTCGTTGATCTTCAGTTAGTGTTTTCCACGTGTCTGCGCCTGATGAAGTAGATAGAGATCCCTATATTGACTAAGGATAACTTCAATATTTGGTTTGATTTGTCTCTCTCGTGTTTGTGCTTTGCGATGCGAACACGTGGCGAAGTGGTTTTTTGTCCCCATATTTTGCCTCTTCGCTTGCCATCCGAACTAGGGTAGGATGGGAAGAGAATTCTTTAATTTTGAACTGTCGCCACGTTTCCGAGATTTACGCGAAACCGCTTCCACGTCTTCATTATGACCAACACGTCATCCAGTTCATCTTTTTTATAACCTTCCACCTCCTTATCCAGTAACCTAAAATATAAATGCCTTCCCATAAACGCCTTTTATTCTCATTAACTTGTATTCCCCTTATTAACTTCTTCTTCTCCGTCGAAATTTTTTGCAACCTCTGCAAATTTTCTTCATTAACTTCTTCTTCTCTAACACTCTCTGTGTGTCTTTTTCTCTACCTCTTTGATCATCATGTCTCCCAAACGAAGCACTTCTACTCGTCAAACTCAAAAGTAAGTTTTTTGATGCTGATCGCTACTGATCTTTCTTTGATTGATCTTGATTGTTATAAATCTTACTTGAATCTTTGTTATTTTTGATTTTCAGCCTTTCCCCTTTAAAGAAAACATCTCTCAAGGAAATTCCTGACTTCACCGCCGATCTTCAACAACTAGGTATTAAGCTCATTGTTCTCGAGGGATCCAGCAAGAGTACCGGTTTGGATTTAGAATGGATTAAAAAAGAGACTTGGGATGCGAATAGGGTTATTGTCACTCTGTGGTAATTGAAGGCTGGTCTCACTATTCCTATGTACAATCCAAAGAGCCCCATCTTCGGCGAAGTGGTATCTCGCTTGAAACCTCAACGTGGCGTGTTTCAGCTCAACGGAAACGAAATTCGCCTACTGATTCGTATGTCGTTCGCAAGGCTTCTCCAACCTTACTGATGATTCAAAGCCGTTCGAAGCTTCCAACTACACTTCCATTAACTTTCAATCAAACTATACTCAGAATCTCCTTGATCGCAAAGAGAGATAAGGTGTTCACTTCAACTGGGAAGCAGCTATAACTGAAGACTGCAAACTCCTTGCTTGTGACCTTGATCAGAAAGGAAACAAGAATAACCAACTTTTTTGCCATTCTAATGACGAGAATTGGATGAAGGTTCTCTTAATTCTTGAAGGTCCTTGGCTATGAGGATGGAATGATGAATATACCCCACATTAGGGTCCCATAGAAGATCCTCAGAGCTTTGTCAACTTTGCACCATGGGATATAGGTTGGCCTGAGAAGACAACAGAGGTAGTTTTCCTTTTTTTCCTCGCTAACTAAATTTACTTCGTTGGTTATCTAACGCTTATATCTTTTGAAGGATGTCCTCGCCTGTTCCGAAACGAAACCTCGCTCTCGCAAGCGTGCACCTTCATATACTAATAAGGTAAAAAACATACTTCTCTTTTCGCTGTATTTTTCTTTATTTCCTCTGTTCTTTATCCGACACTTACGAGCTTTTGGTGCAAAGGGAGACGCGAGTGAGGGAACTGATTTTTCTCCTGCGAAGAAGAGAAATCGTAATCTTGCAAAATATGGTGCTAGCAAGGCTCTATAATTTCCAACAATGAGGACTGAGGAGACAAATTCCACACCCTGCCTCAAACATAAACTGCTGCTAAATAGAGTACTTCTTCGATGAGGGAAGCTGAGAAAGAGAGCACTTCTTAGGCAAGGGAAGCTGAGAAAGAGGCTTCTGGGGAGATTCCTAAAGAAGGAAATGACTCAATGATTCCTATTTCCCATGATGATGTTTCCTATGAAGATCCTATTGCTAAAGCCCCAATATAACCCGTAGTCTCTAAAATGTCAGAGCCTGAGAAGGAGAGAGGGAAACAAATGGAAGTAGAAACCTTGGAGAGTATCGAGGAGAGCTGTTCGCATCATATGAACTCCTGGATACATATGTTCAAGGCTATTAAGGAAGGATTGGTGGTGGACATTCCCCCTCAAGTATGCAGTGCGATGATGATGCTCTGCTCCGATTCTTTTTTCTCGCTGGATGCTCAATCGAAGGTTCAAATATCGTCTTTGTTGACCCGAGCTCAACAAGCTGGGGTGCTGACATTGGTGAGTATAATTTTTTCTCTTCCTATTCTAAAATGTAACCCCATTTCTCAGTGGATGATATATCCTCATGTGCAGAAGTATAGCCGAAATCATGTGTTCATCGAGGAGGCTCATCAATATGAAATGGATTGTATTAGGATGGAGAAAGAGGTCAATCAACTGAAGAAAGACAAAACAACCTTGCAGGCAGAGTTAGATTCGGAGAAGGAAGCAGCGAACTCACAAAGAAAACGAAATTATGAACTTCGTGGTAAGCTTCGTAACTATTTCTTTGGTACACTTGCTCTTTCTTTTTCCTTTTATATTAGTTGATACTTAGGTGTATTCTACTCCTAAGAACGCTGTCAAATTCGAGAAAAAGACGCCGAACAGAGCATGTTGGAAGTTGAAACCATGCGCGAACAACATAAAGAGTACAAGCAGCGTATTAAACATATGTCTTGGGAGTTATAAAATATAAGAGGATTAGGCCAACACATAGATTACTTGGTTCGTGAGCTTCAAAATATGGATGAGTTGAATATTCACCCCGAGGATGATAAGGTGGAACTAACTCGCCAAAATATTGAGATTCAGAGAGAAGTCGATGATTTGCGAGCTGAGAAGAAAAAGTTTCTCACAAGGAAAGATACAATCGGGGCGAAGCTATGCACCGATAAAGAGCTTAGCACCTCGCAAGCAAATCTTCGCGCAACACAGAAAGATCTTCGCGTAGCAAGGACATAGCTCAACAAGATAAAAAAAAATTATGAAGAGACTCAGACCAATGTTCGGAAGACTCAAGAAGAACTTTGTTTGGCATAAAAATATATTGAGGAGGCCATTAAAACCAATAGATTAATATTGAAAGACAATAAAGGAAAATTCGGCGATGTAACTGAAAAAACTCTAGATCAATTGTCCGATACTCAATGCAAGATGGCCGAGATGGAAAACAAGCAAGAGGATGTCGAAGAGACCTTAATATTAGTTATTTCGTAGAAACAAGGTCAATTGTGGAAGACCGTTTTTACTTTGTCATGTTACTACCTGTGCGATTTATTTGAGTAACTATTCTTCTGTGTTCTTTTCAGATTCAGAAAGGAGGATGAGGGAGGAGCTGGAGCAGACTCGCAAGGAACTAGAACAATATCGCAAAGATCCGGCGAAGGCTCAAGACGATAGAGATGCCAAAGCTAAAAAGTAATCAATTTGAGGCACGTAACAAAGTTGCCTTCAAGTAGATGAAAAAGGATTATCAAATATCTGCAAACAAGGTCTGCTAGAAATTTGTCAATAACTTCTGCAAATAATTTAAGCTTCCTAAGATTGCCGTGAATCCTCCCGAAGAAGAATTTGACGAAGAAGAAGATGAGGAAAATGACGAAGAAGGAGATGACGAAGTAGAAGATGACGACGTAGTCTCCAACGAGGAAAAAAATCAAACTAACAAAGTTAATCTGAACGAAGCCGAAGCTTCCGCGAGTCAAGACAAGGTTGGCACTTCTTCAAATCAAGATAACTTTGGTACCACACCTGGTAATGATGGAACCTAGAACCACTTTGTGAAGATCGTTTGTTCTGTCTGCTTTTTGCTTCCCTCTTCTTCTGCTTTTCTCTTATTTTCTTGCTTGTAATCAATGTTGTTAATGGTTCTCCTTTATTTGGACGATCTGGGCTCTCCCAAGCTTGGGGGGATGTAAATGATATTTTGTTAATTTTTTCACCTGTTTAATTGACAAGTATGAATTAGTTAGCAAGCTTCTAACATTTTGTTAAATTATGTCTTCATTTAATGTTCGTAGAAAATGACATATAATCCTTCTTTTTCTCGCGAACTCTAATATTACATTAGTCAAAATTTCGTTATAATCTAAATGATATATTTGTGATGCCCATTTATTTCAGCAACAAAGTCATAGACCCTAATAAACTTACGAATCCTAAGTCTTTGACCTTGCCTTATCTCTTTATACGAAGCAGTGTATTTATAATGACCATTTACTTCGTCGGCGAAGTTGCGGATCCTAAATACTCCCACGAGCAATAGTCTCTCAACCTCGCCTTACATGGCTACTCATCCCCCTAGAGGAGGGTGTCATCCCTTTATGTTTCCCCTGGCTACCTGTTCAAGGAAGCTTACTTCTGGTAGGTGTACCTAGCTCATCCCATCCCGTTATGCAACAACCAGTTTATTTTCGTGGACCCATTATTCCTTCACCGGTTAGGCTTAGGGTACAAAGTCCATACCCTAAGAGGGTCTTCTTGGGGACCATACATAAACTACCAAGGACTTGACCCCTATGGAAATAGCCGGTAACACTTCATATGTCCCCGGTACCCATGCCTCAACCGTGTACCTCGACTCCTCTTGCGTAGTCTATACCTCTTGTCAAATGTCTTTCGCCAGGCTATGATTCGACGAGAAGTGGCAAACCACAACCCGACGATATTCATCGAATGTAGGTCTTAATTGCCTCTTTCCATTAGGCGGATAGGTCTTAGCTGCCCCTCGTAGGTCTTACTTAGTGTACCTCTTGCCTTTTAGACGAATAATCCTAGGACCTCTCCACGCAATGTACCATATTTCTTATAATTTTGCTTCTTGCCTCTTGGGCGAATAGTAGGTCTCACGTATTGACTACCTTCGCCTCGTGGACGGATTTGGGACACATCATGTGGGGTCCCAGCATGGAATCCAGGTTTTTAATTATGTGATTATTTCTGGATATGTTTATACCTTCTCCAAGCGCCTCTCCTTTTTCCTCAGTTTCATGGATAATACTTTTTGATATATTTGGGATTCCACGGGTGATCTAGATTCATCCCCTTGTGATCTACTAATTCATATACTCCACTTCCAACAATTCGCTTTACAATGTATGGTCCTTCCTGATAGACACATTTTAGTGTCTAATTTGCACCTTGGTTTCTATTAAGTTAGTATTCGGTTTTGCAAATATTACGTGTTTTTATGCTTTTGTAGGTACATTTGAAGAATAAAGATTTGTGGAAAAATTGGCTCAAAAAGTGATAAAGGCACCCAAGGACAAGTGTTATTTGGCACCCTAGAAGTTGATAAGGGGTACCTTCGAGTCAACTCGGGTCAAAACCGAGTCAAATCGGTCAACCCGAGTTGACCGAGTCAACTCAGCACGGGTCGGGACGGAAAATCGTCTGCATACTTTGGCAAATTTGATTCATGGTTAAACTTACATATTTTCGTCTCAAATTGATATACAAGATAGATGGGACCAATACAAGATTAAACACGTGAAGAATTAGAGGTTTACGCCGGAAAAATAGCCCCAAATCCGAGTTTCGCCGGAAAAAGGGAGTTATATTTTGATTCGGATTTGTGAAGATTTGGAGAGGTTTTAAAGAGTTCTATTATGTTTAGAACTCTCCCTAGGGTTTGTAGAGCCTATATATACCAAGAG
>JAJJMC010031495.1:665101-687950 GCA_023531435.1 Papaver californicum
AAGTTCGAGAATCGAACCTCTTTTTACCACTATATAAAATCACATCACTTCCCATGTTGGTTCCAACTTCCCTCCAGGTCCTTTTTGATACGGTGGTATCTCTCGCAAGACCATCTCGCATCTTGACTTTCTTATTGTACTCCCTTGCTAGCCTCTGGTGATAGTTCTCCATATCCTGCAAGGCCTTTTCCTGATTATTCTCTAATTCATCTAGCTTAGATAATATTAGATCTGAAGTCAGGTTCTTGATCTAAGCCTCTCTCTTCGTAGTGGGTATCATAACTTCGGTGGGGAACACTACTTCCACTCCATATGTTAGATGAAAAGGAGACATCCCTGTTGTATTTCTCCGAGTAGTTCTGTATGCCCATAAAATATTGTGTAGCTCTTCGCACCATTCCTTATGTTTCCCATCCAACTTCTTCTTTAGGTTGTCAATGATGGTTTATTCGTTGCCTCAGCTTTCCCATTGCTTTCCGGATATATTGGGGTTGATTTGCCTTGATGAATTTTGAACGCATTGAACAACATAACGATGCTTTCCCCTTCAAATTTCTTCCGATTGTCCGAAACGATCTCTGTTGGTATGCCGAACCTGCAAATAATATGTTCAAACAGAAAAGAAAACACATCTTCTTCTGCAATATTCTTCAGTGACTTTGCCTCCACCTACTTGGTGAAGTAATTTGTGGATACAATTATATATTTCCGCTGCTTTGATCCAGGAACCAATGGTCCAACAATGTCAACTCTCACTTTGCGAATGGCCAGGGACTGAGTACTGACTGCAAACTTGTTGATGGAGAATGAATCTTTTTGTCGATATTTTGACATTTTTCGCACCTCTGGGATACCTCCTTCATATCTTCGTGCATATAGGGATAGAAATACCCTTGAGATTTTGTCTTTTGTGCTAATGATTTCCGCTGTGGTTCCCTGCATCTCCGTAGTGTATGGCTTTTAAGATTTCGATTCCTTCTTCTTTAGACAAGCATCGCAACAATGGTCCATGAAAAGATTGACAGTATTTTTAGTACCTAAAAATTACTTCTAGGCAAAACAATATACTGTTAAAGTACTTTCTTTAGATTCAGAAATCAAAATCGTACAAAACAAGCCTAACCTATGACAGTAGCCATTCCGTCTTGTTTCGGTCACAAGAGGAGAAAATGGGTTGATCTTAGGGGAGGAAAGAAGAGAAAGTTGAAGGAAATAAGTGTGATGAATTGGGTGTAGAGTTATATAGAATAATAGAGCTTGTAAAGAATGGTAAACTTGTTCTGTTTTTCTGAATGGCTAAGTAGCTTATTTATAATAGTTTGGGAACACACGATTTCCTTGTAAGCAGTGGAGGTAGTGAATATATGGAGTGATGGAGGTTATGGGGTAATGGTGTAACCGCCCAATATACTTGGAAGTTTCTAGAAAAATCATTATTCCATTATCTCCTCCACTTCTATAACCGTCACCACTACTTTGTAACTTTCAAATCATGGGCTGTTGCCACACAACATGTTGATGTAACCACCAGACCAAAACCCCATGAATAATCCCCCCATGTAATTATTTTGATTTCTCGTAGGAGTTAGTGGAGTCATGAACTCAAATCACGTGAGTAACTCGTGAGTTTGTCGTAAGATTAATGATATCAATGAGTTTGTACCAACAAAGTATGGCAATGACCTAGTATTGGCACTAGTAGCAAAGGATAATGCTAGCACAAGTAAGCTTGCTGCTAGTAAAAGCATAGGCATTGACATGAGCATAGGTGCTAGCGTGAAGGGACGCGCACAGGTAACGAAGAAGGAGCGCTAGCGCTAGCGCTGTCGCTAACGCTCCCGGGGCTTGTTTGGCACGTGTTCATATTGGCTTTGTTAGCTTTGTTGGCTTTTATGGTTTTTTACTAGCTTTTGGCATATTTGTGTGCTACTTGTTGGTGTTTGGAGTATGGCTAGGGCTTGATAAGGCTGGCACTTGCTAGTGCCATGGTTATTTTAATGTGCACCACTAGCTTTGGTATTCGTTAATGTCGTGGCCATATTTATGGCCTGTTTAGGGCTTCTCAATTATATGAGATTTATGTTAGCATTTATGCTTAACTTTTATGCAGTGCATACAGAATATATTCAAGAGATTCAGCCGTGGAAGTTTGCAACTTGAGATGATGTTTGATGCGACTCTGCAATTATATGGTATGCATCTAATTAGCGTTTTTATTCAGATATGGCATAACCTCTATTCTGAATATTTACAATTTTGTATGATCAATATATTTTGGTTAATACAAATAGTTTGCATGGATGCATATGAAACAACGAGGATTTAGTTGAGTATAGCTCTGAAATTTCTATGGTGCATATATATGCAAAAGAGCTACATGGCTATTTTAGCCAGGAGATGAATATCCCTTCTCAATTTTCTTACAGAATGTAGGATATGAGTAGTATTCATAATTCTGATGCCGTGTCAGAAAATTACGCATATTTATTTCATGTTTCTGCAGCTAGGCAAAAACGGTATTACAATTTTCTCCCTTGTAAAAAAACCACAATCAACAGATATAAAATTCCTTCGCGCAACTGATAATTTGTGGATTTGATTTTGATCTTGTTAGCTTGTATCCCGTCTCTGGGTAATTTTCCCTCGCTTAAGTATTCGTGAATTGGAACTCGCCAGTCATCTGCTTGTTTGTCTTTGCCAATGTTGATCGCCAAAGCTTCTATATCTTGGGCCACTTCGTCTGTTGAAGGTTGACGTAGCCACTCTATTTTTAATGACTTTGCCTCTGGATCACTCATTATTAAAGACACGAAGTCCAATGTATCAGCAAGTCTATTGTTCTTTCGACAGATGTGTCACCATTTGAGATTCGGAATCTGTGATACATAATGCCTCGCGGTCTTTCGGTATTTCTTCAATGATGGGTTGAACGTTTGATACCTTCCTTATATTTGGAGAACCACTAGCTGCGAATTATTCGTAAGCCTTATATCATCCAACTTCATTTCAATTGCTAATCTGAGTGCTTGTATCACCGTTTCATATTCAGTCTCTTTATTTGTTGCTGAAAATTCCAGCCGAAACAAATGAATAACTCTCGCCCCTCCTGGCGAGTAGAAATAAATGCCAATTCATCTGCTTTCGCTGTCCTTAACACACAATTCATTACACTTATTTCCTTCAACTTTCTTTGCTTCCCTCACCTGAGATCAACCCATTTCCTCTCCCTGTGACTGAAGCAGGACGGAACGGCTACTATCGTGGTTCTGGCTACCCATGGCGTTTCCAGTAGCATTGCTTGAAAGAGTAGTGATGGTGTTTTTGGAAAGCATTTTGGGGAATGGAACACCAGAACTGAGATTGGTTGCTGGACCTAAATTGATGTTAGTTTATAAACCAGACCTAAGACCCACCTTGTTTTCAGACGGTTGAAGAATGATTTTCAGATGGTTGAAGAATTGGATTCGTGACCAAGAGTTTGATCTCTCACTGTGGTCGCCAATTGTTAGTACCTAAAAATTACTCCTAGGCAAAACAATATACTATTAAAGTACTTTATTTAGATTCAAAAATCAAAATCGTATAGGACAAGCCTAAACCACGATAGTAGCCGTTCCGTCCTACTTCGGCCACAAGGAGATAAAATGGGTTGATCTTAGAGGAGTGAAACAGAGAAAGTTAAAGAAAAAATGTGTAATGAATTGTGTGTAGAAGTGTTGAACTATTGAAAATAACAGAGATTATAGAGAATGATAAGCTCGTTTTGTTTTCTGAATGGGCTAAACAGCCTATTTATAGTAGCTTGGGAACACACATTTTTCTTGTAAGTAGTGGAGGTAGTGGAGAGATGGAGAATGTGGGGATAATGGTGTAACCGCCCACTATGTCTTGGGAACTTTCTGGAAGACAATTATTCCACCATCTCTTTAACTTCCCTAACTGTCACCACTACTTTGTAACATTCATATCATGGGGTGTTGCCACGCCACATGTTGCTATAACCACCAGACCAAAACCCTATGAATAATCCCACCATGTAATATGATTTGATTTCCCGTAAGAGTTAGTGGGGTCATGGACTCAAAGTATATGAGTAATGTAAGAATTTGTCGTAAGATAATGCTACTACTAAGTTTATGCCAACATAGCATGGCAATGAAACAAGCATGCAAAGAATGACGTTGGCACGAGCATTGGCGAGGATGGCGCGGCACGAGCAGGCGCAACAGGTAAGCAGGCAGCATGTAAGGATGGCGCTACCGCTAACGCTGGCCTTTGTGCTATAGCTGTGGGCCGCAGCGCTAGGGAAAGCACTAGCACTGGAGTTGGCGTGTTGGCGTTAGTGCTGGGCGCATGGCTAAGGCTTGTTAGGGCTGACACTTGCTGGTGTCGTGGCCAATACCTATGTGCTTGGCACATGGCTAAGGCTTGTTAGGGCTGACACTTGCTGGTGTCGTGGCCAATACCTATGTGCTGCTTGCATTGGCACTTGCTAATGCCTTGGCCATAGCCATGGCCTACTTAGGGCTTCTCTGTTGTATGAGATTTAATGTTAGCATTTATGCTTAACTTCTATGCAGTGCATACAAAATATTTTCAAGAGATTCAGCTATGGAAGTTTGCAACTTGAGATAATGCGGTGCGACTTTGCATTTAGATGGTATGCAATCTAATTTGCGTTTTTATTCAGATATGTCATAGCCTCTATTCCAAATGTTTGTAATTTTGTATAATCAACATATTCTGATTAATGCAAATAGTTTGTATTGACGCAGATGGAATAACGAGGGTTTAGCCGGGTAAAGCTCTGAAATTTTGGAGGCACATACATATATAAAAGAGCTACAGGGATAATGTAGCCATAAGCTGAATACACATTCTCAATTCTCTTGTGGAATGTAAAATAGAATCACATATCCATAATTCTGACGATGGTTCAGAGATTCGTTTACTATATTTTTGCAGCCAAGAAGAGTAATTTTACAATTCATGCCCTTGTCAAAAACCAACCATCTACATTAAGTCCCTTGCTTAGCGCGGAACGAGTAATGTTGCGTGGTAAGCACTAGATGGTAGTCTGCCAGACAAAATAATATGTGACTTTTATTGTTTAATACTTAAATATCACAAGAAGAGTAGCAGTTGGCTGAGTAAGTTTTTCTCTGTACTCTAGGTAATTTGGAGCATTCTTCTTCTCCCGTAGTAATAACAAGAAGGTATTTGGAACATTAGTTGGTTATAGAGAGGGTTAAGGCAATGCTGCCATCAGAACGTTAAGATGAATGTTAAGGGATTACTTCCATCGGAACACTAAGATGAATGTTAAGGCATTACTACCATCGGAACACTAAGACGATTAGAACTTGAGCATTGATATTCAAGGAATTCAGCCATGGAAGTTCTGCGACTTGAAGCAAATTCATTCGTGATATGAAGTGTCTAACTTTTATGCAGTACATACAGAATATATTCAAGAGATTCAACCGTGGAAGTTTGCAACTTGAGATAATGTTCGATGCGACTCTGCAATCAGATGGTTTGCATCTAATGTAGCGTTTTTTAATTCAAAAATGGCATATTATCCATTCTGAATGTTTGTATAATCAGTGTATTCTGGGAATACAAATAGTTCACATGAATACACATGAAATTACGAGGGTTTAGCTGGGTAAAGCCCTGGAATTTCTAGGGGCGCATATATATGCAAAAGGAACTATATGGCTTAATTTAGCCAGGAGATGAATATGCATTCTCATTTTTCTTGCAGAATGTAAGACAGACGTACGTATCCGTAATCTGATGGTTGTCAGAATTTTATCATTCTCGATTTTCTTACAGAATATAAGATAAGAGTGCGTATCCATAATTCTGATGCTTGTCAGAATTTTATCATTCTCGATTTTCTTACAAAATGTAAGATAAGAGTACATATCCGTAATTCTGATGCTTTTTAGAATTTTATCATTCTCAATTTTCTTGCAGAATGTAAGATAAGAGTACGTATCCATAATCCTGATGCTTGTCAAAATTTTATACATATTTATTTCATGCTTCTACAGCTAGGCAAAAGCGATAACAGAGCTACATGGCTAATTTAGCCAAGAGATGAATATCCCTTCTCAATTCTCTTGTGAAATGTAAGATAGGAGTATGTATTCATAATTCTGATGCTTGTCAGAATTTCATACGTATTTTATTTTATGCTTCTGCAGCTAGGCAAAAGCGATAACATAGGTACAGGGCTAATTTAGCTAGGAGCTGAATATCCCTTCTCAATTCTCTTGCAGAATGTAAGATAGGAGTACTTATTCATAATCCTGATGCTTGTCAGAATTTTATACGTATTTTATTTCATGCTTCTGCAGCTAGGCAACAGCGATAACAGAGCTACATGGCTAATTTATCTAGGAGCTGAATATCCTTTCTCAATTATTTTGCGGAATGTAAGATAGGGGTACATATTTATTATCCTGATGCTTGTCAGAATTTTATACATATTTTATTTCATGCTTCTACAGCTAGGAAAAAGCGATAACAGAGCTACATGGAAACTTCTTAATTCTCTTGAGGAATGTAAGATATGAGTACATATTCATAATCCGGATGCTTGTCAGAATTTTATACGTATTTATTTCATGCTTCTGCAACTAGGAAAAATAAATCAACGAGCTTAGTTGTCGGATTTTACTAGTAATTCTGATTTGATTACGCTCCGATGATGTCAAATAATCGCTAGAGGAGCAATAGTTGATGTAGTAGTGCCTGTAGGATGGTAGAGCGTCGTCTGGAGAGCATAAACTAGTGAAGCGTGGCTGATTTATATGATGGAGAGACCAAAATTGACCCATGTGTAGCACGATACCATGGTTTCAAAGAGGAAATCCTTGTTTGACCATCACCGATCACCAACGCTCTCTTTCTTTCTCTTCTCGCTCAGCAGCAGCAGCAGCAGTATCAGAAGTTGAGACGGCAAGGGTCACAACAGCAAAGTAATGATGACATGAAGTTGGTGTTGTTTTCTGATTCGGGGCTTGTATGGTCAGTCAAGCATGCGTGCACACTTGTAATATGTAGTCTCGTGCAAATTTTCAGACTCCGTAGACTTTAGAGCAAGAGTCACATCTCTTAGCTCGTAGATACGATTGACGTGCCCCTTTTAATATGTTGTAGCAGAGATACAAATGAACATTTTTCGTTAATGATGATTTTCCCAATTCCCACCAATGGTTGACGATTTCTGAGCTCATAGGATGCATATGTGACAGCAGGAGTAGTAACGACGAATTGGAGAGCTTGTGATGGTAAGTGATACCGTGAGGATGTGGGCTTCTTAATATTTCCAAGAGGATGTGATGCTCTCCACAACCATGTTTCTGGAGAAGATGAATTCCTGACAGCAGCTTGTAATCCCATATTCCAGATGTTGAGAGGCGAAGCATGAATCTGAAGTGGTCAGACCTGTCGAGTATTCATTGTGCTTGAGATGGTCGTGGATGCCTCATTACCAGTGATAGTTGAGATCATGACCATGAGTATTGTATGTTTAGGGCTTGCTTGAAGCATGATGGGAATTGATGACGTCACCTTAAGGATTCCGAATACAGTGTGTCTTCCATAATTGACCAGTGTGGTTAAAATTAGCAGCAATATCAACATAGGTGAAGTCCCCATACTATGGACGTGATCAGGTAAGGGAAGCTAGGAAGGTTGATATCTCCTATCTTGTTATTGTCTTTGTCGCGCCAAGGATGAAGCAAAAAATTGAATTGAAGTTCGAGCCCTTCGTTGGTGCCCGGGATGTTGAGTTGCAACTGGGACGTTTTTGTGAGTATTGAATAAATGAAATTGTGTCTTATCCTGACCCTTTGGCTCATAAGCTTGTTTTACCCTTCTGTATGTGATGATGGTATTCTTATATGGGCAAAGTCCCCTGGAGACGTCGAGGGTGAAGAGGATGAGCTGAAAGGTATCCTGTTACCGACGTGGTGCTGCGGCTGTCTTCAAAGACTATCTTCCAAGAGGCGTCTCTTGAGCCATCTTCTGAATCCTTGATTGTTATGAGATGTGTTGCGGTGAGCAGTCCCCTGTCACACTTCTCTTTGATTTCTGAAGTTAAATTTTCAGGAGTAGGCTTGGGATGCGTCTCAACCTCGTCAGGGGTTGCAGGCGCCTATCAGATCTGACGACGTAGTTGGGAGAGGTGAAGATACCTTTGCGGCATGTCTTTGGAGAGTAAAGTTCCTTCTCATGGTTGTAACTCTCTGGTTGACCATCTTTTATAGGCTGGAGAGGTTCTTGACAGTAAGGGTATCTTGTGCAAATCTTCAGTCCCCAAGTTTGGTTCTTGTGATTCTTCCGATGCAGTTGTTGAAGATGATGTTCCAAGTGGTGCCATTACGTAGGATGCCAATGCGATGAAAATTGCACCAATTGAGTATCTAAACACTGGAGTTGATTTTGACATTGAGTTGGACATGACCTGACTCTCGGAGGAAGCTGAGACGTCTAAGCTTGTTGTTGGATGGCTTTGTCGTCATATGAGAGCCATTCAGGAGAAATTGAAGGAAGTAGGCGCATATTTGGCTTAGAAGCGATTACCAAGGCTAGGTATGATGCCGAAAGGCTATCCTGAGAGTTGAGGCTTGCGACTGAAGCCCTTGCACAGGTGGAGAAAACATATGTTGATGGTGTTGAACAGTCTTCGGATTTTTTTTCTTTCTAAATAGTAAGTTTCGAGGGTTTTTATGTGTTTATGAGATACCCGATTATTTATTTATTTTTGTGGTTTTATTTTGGAATTTGAATGGTTTGCAAGGATTTTCTAAAGAGAGAAACAATTTTTTTTTCAATTAAATAAATTGAAATTTAAAGTATGAATGCAAGGCATTGTAAATATTTTGGAGGGGTCACAAATGTTGCATAAAGGCATGGAAATATTGCTAGGGGTGGTACAATGCTTAAGCCTTGACAGCTTTGTCAGGGGTGGTGAAGTGTTTAAGCCTTGATAACTTTAAGTCACTTGGAACATACGACTACCTCTGTTGGTTTATCAGTATGACGAGTTTGTAGTATCCACCTAATATAGTTTTAATGATCAGATGTGGCTTTTCTCCAGGAGAGGCAGTAGTGTCTCTGATTTGGAAAGGGTTGGGTTCGGTATTTCAGGTTGATAACACATTTTAAGAATGGTTGGGTTATTAGCTTTAATATTCTCAGAAGAGACGACCCTTATCCATTCGACAAAATTTTGAAAATGATCAGCTTCCCATTTACATTGTCAAGGAAAGTTGAAGTTGATACTCAGGTCAAGTCCCCAAGCTTTGATGAGACGTGGGACAACTGGTTGTAAAGAGAGTTTCTGAACAAGACTTACTTGTAGACAAAATCCATGGGCGCACGACATTATCTCTCCTCAATGCAATTGTTTAGCGTCCAAATCCGTTATTTGTGATGTTCTGGAGGTGAGAAATCTTTAGGGTATGCTGGCTTGTTGGTGCCTACGTGTGGGTCCCTTGGTGACGATTTCTCCAGATATACGTCGAGCCTTGACTTGTTGATGTGGATTCACGGACGTCCCAGAACCATGTTGTAATATGGATCTACATGATTGTTACAGGTGAATTGGTAGCGGACACTCCTGGCATAATATGGTAGTGGTAGTGGTCCCTCTAAATCTTTATGAATGACGATGTTCGACTGCTGCATCCTTGGTTGCTTTCTTTGGATATGGATCTTGCCATCACGTCGAATATCGATTCTGGATGTGCTGACGCTGGTAGCAGATGACACTGACATTAGCAGATAATGGTGGCGCTGGCAGCAACAAATGACGATGGCTGGCTCCATCTGGTGACGGCTTGATAAAGGTGAGTACCATTATCTCTTTATGCGAAAAGAAAAAGAGGAGAGAGATGTCTCCTTAGTGTAAGATTTTCTGGATCTCGAGTAGACAGAGAAGCTGGTTCTGGTGAGACGGAGATATGTCTTTCTTTTTGCAATTTTCGTATGGACCTTTCTAGAACTCCAATGGTGTTGACTGTTTCCTGGTATTGGATCAAGGGCTATATAAACTTCTCATTTATCTCTTTGTACGTGGGATCTGGAGGTGTTAGCATCAGCAGTAACTTTGGAGGCGTTTCTGGTTTGCTCCATATGATACTTGTGTTACTCTAGAGGTGGTTGCTCCATACGAGTCTTGAGAGGAGCAAGTATTTCGTTCTGATTGGTAGTCACGTCTGCTTGTGCGTCCACAAGGGTCTCTTCATCAGATTTTAGAGACTTAGTGATGCTTGGATACCCATACTATTTCCAGTAGTATTGCTTGAAAGAGTACTGTTGGTTGCTGGACCTAAATTGATGTTAGTATATGAACCAGACCTAAGACCCACCTTGTTTTCAGACGGTTGAAGAATGACTTTCATATGGTTGAAGAATTGGATTCGTGACCGAGAGATTGATCTTCCATTGTGGTCGCCAATTGTTAGTACCTAAAAATTACTCATAGGAAAAACAATGTACTGTTGAAGTACTTTCTTTAGATTCGAAAATCAAAATCGTACGTAACTAGCCTAAACCACAATAGTAGCCGTTCCGTCCTACTTCGGTCATAAGGAGAGAAAATGGGTTGATCTTAGGGGAGGGTAGCAGAGAAAGTTGAAGGAAAAGTGTGTAATGAATTGTGTGTAGAAGTGTTGAACTATTGAGAATAACAAAGCTTGTAGAGAATGATAAGCTTGTTTTGTTTTCTGAATGGGCTAAGTAGCCTATTTATAGTAGATTGTGAACACACATTTTCCTTGTAAGTAGTGGAGGTAGTGGAGAGATGGAGAATGTGGGGATAATGGTGTAACCGCCCACTATGTCTTGGGAACTTTCTGGAAGACCATTATTCCACCATCTGTTTAACTTCCCTAATCGTCACCACTACTTTATAACTTTCATATCATGAGGTGTTGCCACGCCACATGTTGCTGTAACCTCCAGACCAAAACCCCATGAATAATCCCGCCAATGTAATATGATTTGATTTCTCGTAAGAGTTAGTGGAGTCATGGACTCAAAGTATATAAGTAATGTGAGATTTTTTCGTAAGATAATGCTACTACTAAGTTTATGCCAACGTAGCATGGCAATGGCACAAACAGGAAAAGAATGACGCTGGCATGAGCATTGGCAAGGATGGCACGGCACGAGTAGGCGTGGTAGGTAAGCAGGCAGCAAGTAAGGATGACACTAGTGATGGCCTTGGCGCTAGCGCTATGAGCCGCAGCACTGGTGCTAGCGCTAGTACCATCCTTGGCGCTAACGCAACTGGAGTTGTCGTGTTGGCACTGGTACTAGGGATGGCACTTGCTGGTATTGTGTCCATTGTCTATGTACTGCTAGCATTGACACTTGCTAATGCCTTGGCCATATCTATGGTCTTCTTAGGGCTTTTCATTCGTATGGGATTTAATGTTAGCATTTATGCTTAACTTTTATGCAGTGCATACATAACAATTTCAATAGATTCAGTTGTGGAAGTTTGCAACTTGAGATAATGCGATGGAATTTGCATTTAGATGGTATGCGTCTAATTAGAGTTTTTATTCAGATATGGCATAGCCTCTATTCTGAATATTCGCAATTTTGTATAATCAACATATTCTGATTAATGCAGATAGTTTGTATGGACGAACATGGAATAACAAGGGTTTAGTCAGGTAAAATTATAAAATTTTGTAGGTGCATACATATATAAAAGAGCTACATGGATAATATAGCCATAAGTTGAATATGCATTCTCAATTCTCTTACGAAATTTAAAATAAAAGTACGTATCCATAATTCTAACGCTGGTTCAGAGATTCGTTTATTATATCTCTGCAGCCAGGCAGAGTAGTTTTACAATTCATGCCCTTGTAAAAAACCCAATGTTGATGGTGGATTTTTGACAAGGTAGAAAATTGTAATATTTCTTTTCGCCAAGCCGCAGAAGCACAAAATACAAATGCATAATTTCCTGGCATAGCATCAGAATTATGAATATTATTTTTATCCCATATTCTACAAGAAAATCGAGAAGGGATATTCATCTCCTGGATAAATTAGCCTCGTAGCTCTTTTTGTATATATATATATTCACCACAAAAATTTTAGAGTTATATTCAACTAAATCCTCGTTATTCCATGTGCATTTATGCAAACTATTTGTATAAGACAGAATACGTTGATTATACAAAATTACGAACATTCAGAATAGAGGCTAAGCCATATCTGAATAAAAATGCTAATTAGAAGCATACCATCTAATTACAGAGTCGCATCAAGCATAATCATCTCTTGAAAATGATCTGCATATAAGTTAAGCATAAAATGCTAACAACAAATCTCATAAATTGAGAAACTCTAAACATGTCATAAATATGGCTACGACATTAATAAATATCAAAGCTAGTGGTGCATAGACAATAATCATGACACTAGCAAGTGCTAGCCTTGGAAAACCCTAGTCACACTTTCAATACCAATAAGTAGCACATACATGTGCCAAAAGGCCAGAAAAAGCAAAAAAGCCGAAAAACTAACAAAGCACGCAACAAAAAAGCCTTAGCGCTGGGCTAGCTCCAGCGCCAACAACGCTAGTGCTAGCCTCCCCCTCTTCTTGTTTTGCATATTTTTACTCTTGCTTGTGCTAGCATCTTTCTCGCAAGCTTATCTTACTCACCAATTCCTACAAGAAATCAAATCATGTTACATGGGGGGATTATTCATGGGGTTTTTGTCTGGCGGTTACAACAACATGTGGCATGGTAACACCCCATGATCTGGAAGTTATAAAGTAATGGTAAAGCTGGAACAATTGATGAGATAATGGAATCGTGGTTTCCAGAAACTCCTAGGAATAATGGGCGGTTACACCATTATCCCCACTACTTCCACTACTCAATTTCTTCACTACTTCCACTACTTTACAAGGAAGATACTGTGTTCCCAAACTATTATAAATAGGCTTCTTAGCCCATTTCAAAATGACAACAAGCTTACAATTTTCATAAGCTCTGTGATTTCTCTCAATAGTTCTAAAACTCTACACATCATTCAACACACATAATTCCTTCAACTTTCTTTTCTTCCCTCCCCTAAAATCAAACCATTTCCTTTCATTGTGACCGAAGAAGAGCGGACGTGGTTTAGGATTACTCTGTACGATTTTGGTTTCCGAATTTAATAAAGTACTTCTACAGTATATTGTTTTTCCTAAGATCAATTTTTAGGTACTAACAATTGGCGACCACAGTGGGAGACCAATCTCTTGGTCACAAAATCGATTCTTCAACTGTCTAAAAATCAATTCTTCAATTATTCAAAAAATGGTGGATCTTAGGTTGGGTTCAACAACCAATCCCAATTCAGGTTCAACAACCACACCTAACACTGGCAATACCAGTGGCGGAATTCTAGAGATCACTCCTCAAAATACCACCACTAAAAATACCAAAACTCCTTTCCGTACCATTGAAGGTGTTAAAAACAAGGAACATGTGTCACCTACAATGGTTGATTTAATGAAGCGGAAGGATACCTTGGGTGAAACTCAAGTAGCCATGGCCACTACCCAGAAGGAAGTTCTTACTTTTCTTAAGATTTTAATAGAACAACTATCACCGGAGCAACATCATTGTCATATGGAGATAGCTAAAAACACAACTGTCGGTGGCGCCAACACGTCAAAAGCTAACGCCCAAGCAGATGATGAAGTATAGGTTATCATCGACCGTATACCATAGAGGAGTCAACAACTAAAAAACTTTGTCACTCGTGAAGATTTGGAAAGGCTTCTACCAAATCATGGAAATGATGTCTTCATTCCACCAACATCAACCCCCTTACCCAACTGAAATCCAGAGGATTGCACTTCCAAACGGGTATTCGTCTCCTCTATTCTCATTGTACGATAGCACCGGGAACGCTCGGGAACATATTTCTCGATTCTTGGAATCATTATAAGTGCATGAATATAACCAAGTGTTGCGTCTCAAGGAATTATCCAAATCTCTTAAGAGAAGAGCTTACACCTGGTACAACAATTTCGCCCCCAAAAACATATCCAATTGTTCTTAGATGGTCAATGTTTTTTACAAAAATTATTTCTTCATTTCTGAAGAAATCACTCTCTTGGACCAGGGAAGAATGTTCCAGAGAAACAACGAGCACCCCAACGAATACATAAAGAGTTTCAGAACACAATCTCTCAACTGCCATGACCAGAATGTAACTGAGCAATAACTAGTGGAGCTTTGCATTAATGGTATGATCCTATTTATCGTGCTTTATTAGAAAATTTACGATTTCAAACCTTATATGAGCTACACGAGGCCGCCAAAAAATCAGCAACAACCGCCCAGCTTTGGTGGATAGAGCGAGGCCCGCCAGAGAAGAAAGACATGGAGACACCCGTGGAAGTAAACTTCTGGTGAACAAACAATATTCTACCCAACACTCCATAGATGTTGTTACTGAGGAAGGAGGCAATAAGAATGCATCTTCTCAATCAACTTCGCAACTAAGCGTGCTGCATCGACTCCAGAAACAACCCTAATATCAACTCAAGGACAAGGCTCGGTCAAGACTTCGCGTTAGCCACGACAAACCAAGACAGACCCGACAATTCAAGATATCCCTTTTCCTATGGAGGAGGTCCTCGAACTATTGTAATTATGGGTACAACACGGAGCTATCAAGTTACCACCTGTATGACATCCACCCACTGAAGAAGACATGTCAAATCCGAAATACTGTCACTTCCACATATTTTTCAACCATCCCACCAGTGAATGCAACGGTTTAAGGCGTATCTTCAGAGAAAAGATCGACTTCGAGGAGCTATGCTTGCGTACTGAAGGCATCCAAAAAAATCCCCTCCCAATTAGAAGCTTCACTATCTCCGGGGACTTAGTCAACAAAATTGTCCACTCCATGATGAAGCATATATATGAGCTTCTTCACTTGTCAAATGCGTAATGAAAAGATATTTTCACCGTCCTCAATCGTGTTGTATCGGGTAAGCGTCTACTCTTTGCTGAGAGTGATACTGCATATCCTCAGTGTGTTTCAGACGTGATTATCCAACACAATGAGAAGCCTAGCTTGGGACTTCTCACCACTTCTTGCCTCAAGGATACCGAGTTCGAGAATACACTAATCGATACAGGCACGGATGTCAATATCATCACTATCAAAACTCTGAGAGCGTCGGGAATTTTCAGGCACGAAGCTACACGCTCGCCGAATGTGATCAATAATTCTTAAAGGAAGTACATGAGTGCTTACGGCTACATCACTCTTGAGGTGAAAATAGGTGATACCCGAAAACATGCCAAGTTTCGTATTGTTAAAGAGGATCCAAGTTATGACATGATTGTGCGCTGCCCGTGGGTCCGTATCAACAAGATGGAAACAAGTGTATCTCCTTTATCGACACAACACCTCCGAGACTCTCAAACTAGCCGGCAAATCCTGAAGATTCCCTATCAGATGAGTTTCGTCGCACAATGAATCTGGATGTGAAACAGTTACAAGAAGAGGACATGGTGTCATATGCTCGAAGGTTTCGCACACAAGTAAGTCACATCCAACCATCTTCTTTGCAACCAGCAATCCTACGTCCCATCAACGCTTGGGGACTTGACCCGGATATCAACCCTACCCTGACTCGATGATGTGAATGGGAAGGTGATCCTTTTCAAAATTTTATCAAATGGGTGTGGGTCGTCTCTTCTAGAGATGAGAAAATTAATGACCCGGTTATTCAGAAGGCATATCATGAAATTGAGGGGCATGAACCCAATGCCTTCCATGTCGGAGATATGGTGAAGAAGATAACAACCTCTCCTGAATAAAAGCTGTATCTCATCACTGAAACCTTGATCAACGGTTACTATAAGCTTGTTAGTACCGACAAGCCAGAAGGGTTAGCCATACATGGAAAGTGGCTGACATCTCACAACGCTTAAAGCATTATACCACCATCTTGCTTTCCTATTTTATGCAATATTTATAATTCCTCCAAAATGTTTGCAATATCTTGCATTCATACTTAGGATTTCAATTCATTCATTCAATCAAGCAAAGTATTGTTTCTTTTCAAAAAAAAAAAAATATCCTTGCAAATTATTCATAAATCTCTATCTACTCAAAAATCGACGTCCCTCTCGTAGTATGGAATCTCCCTCCCAAAATAAAACCACAAAAAACCATATGTCTCAAAACCTATGAAAACTTAGGAAAACCTAGAAAAAATCCTTGAAAAATGGCTCAACACCTTCAACATATGCCTTCTCCATTTTCTCAAGCGCCTTAGTTGCAAACTTTAACTCCCGAGAAAGTCTATCAACTTCACATTTAGCCTTGGCAACCGTTTCCAAGCTACAAGATACGTCTTTTTCCTGCAAATACTTTTCAGTAACTTTTAAATGACGATGAAGCAAGGTGACATTAAGTTTAGCTCTTTCGGCCTCCTCAAGAGCATCCTTCCAGTCTTGAAGAACTGTCTAACATATTTATCTATGGGGAATAAAAATTATCTCATCCATAATTAACAGCAGTGCAAAAACATTCCTCTCCAGAGTACGATAGTTTTTGGGATTACCAGCGATGAAATGGCCAAACTTCTTCCATATCTTGGTGTACAACTCAGCATGGTCATATAGAACAGTAAAACCTCCAATGCACATGTGTTTATGATAAATCACATCAAACTTGAAGTCGAAACTAACTCCAGCGTTCGGATACTCAACTGGAACAATCTCCATCACATCAGCATTCTGCACAACAATACCATTTGGAGTGCTTTCTCCAACAGTAGCATTAGGAAAAACCTGTTCAGGATTCTGGGTTAGAGAAGACACATCACAAGCAGTATAGTTCATGAGTCATTATAAAATAAACTTACTTGAAGCTGCGACAAGCCATTAGAAGAAGAAGGCATCTCATAATGTGACTCGACACAAAAATTTTCATCTTCAGATCTGGATTCTTCAATTACTTCAGTATGGGATGATATTTCAAGTCCTTTGTCATCTTGGTCTTCTTCATCAATACTTCCAACCATAACAGTACTTATGGATACAATATTCGTACTTCTGGTCATCTAAGAATGGTGATTATTCATAAGAATCAGAATTCATTAAGTTCAGCAAGATGAAAATTTCTACAACTCAAGAATTTTCAGAAGAAACTCCAGTTAGAACATAAGAAGTTGAGGAGCCAATAACAGCAGGGACACCAAACTTGAAAGGTTGAACACTCGAGTCATCCTGACAAGTCAAACTCCTAAACTACACAAAGATACTTGTCAAGAGAGGATACATATTTATTTCATACAGAAAGGAAGAGTAAAAGGAAATACAAGGCGCTTACTTTCTTCCAAGGACGGTCTCTACTTCCAGGCATTACTACCCGTGGTCTTTTATCTCCAGACTGAGAAGTGACGCTCGCCATGACTTCAGGCGCAAAGGGGTTTGGGAACCACGACTGCAACAAATGAATTAAACATTCAGTTGCTGAGTTAAAAAAGAAAGAAAGAAAAATGGTTAAACAAAGAATGATTTCAAATACCTGTTTCAAACTGATGATCGAATCACGTCTCGCTCCAGAAGAAATTTTCAAGTTCGGACGATCTACTAACTCCTTCCCATAAGGTTCTCCGTGTACCTCAAAAGGTTCATCATACATGAATTCCTTAAGAAGAGTAAGTTGTGCATTCCAAAAATCGGCGTATTCATTTGTGACACATCCTCTTCTATCAGCCTGGAAGAAAGAAATACTTCGATCATGAATGGTATGGGCACCCTTAGATCGTTGAAGCTCGTCTATAGGAGGCGCCTCGGTACGAAAGTGGGGAATAAACTGATCGAAACCCATTTGCCGAGCTTCTCTATCAATTTTACAACTCTGCATGATTTACTTATCAGAGCGAACATCAATAATATATCCAGGAGTAAACCTATTCACAAAAGTGGCCTCGTCAGTTTTAGCAATATTACCCTCATCACTCGAGCCACAACGTAGAGTAATACCAGAGCTCTTAGCGAAAGAATCCGGTGGAATCACGTATGGAACCCTCAAACCCCTGAGATTCACCTTTTTCCTTATTGTCCATTAAGCTAATAAGACTAACAGAAGAAGGTTTCTTATTACTCCAACGGAGTATTCTAGCATACTCAATTTTTGTACTTGGTAAAGAGGGATTGATCTTTGGTGCATATTCAGGAAAATGTTCCCATAACTAGGCTTGCATAAAGATAACAGGGATAAAAGATTCCACCTTGGCGTAGCCAATGGAAATCTTCATATCACGGATGAAAGAATCCAAATGAGAATATAAAGAGCCTAGAAATAAATTACTAAGAGGAAGGGTCTTTCCACTAGCAAGCACAATAGAAACCGGAACAAGTCCAGACTTCAATTGACCTCTAGGAGAATCTTCGAACACATCTCTGGAAAGCCAAAGGATAAGAAATGCATCAATGCATAAGGGATTATCAACATCAAGGTTGTCAACACCTGTACTTCCTCTAAACCAGTAGTCAATCCAAGCCGAATAATTCTTGTTATTGCAATGATTAGACTTCCGTGAGCTTTTATTTTCTGAATAAGGATGGCACCATTTTTATTCTCCTCGTCAGACCAGTCAATTGGAATACTACCAACAACGGGCAGTTGCATCAAAACTTCCACGTCCTCCAAAGTGATGGTTAATTCACCCCAAGCGCATACTGCCGAATGGGCTGGACCGCAGCAACGAGAATCAAATGCAAGCAGACCCTTCGAGTCCTTATTAAGCCTCAAAGTCTCAGACACTCGTACATCATGGAGTATCTTGGCATTTTCTAGAACCAGCTTCACTTGAGGATTCTGTAACATAACTTTAGCCCATTTTGTCCATTCAGGCAAAGAGATCTGGAACGTCTTAAAATCAATAAATGAAGGCATGTGTTCTCTTCTTTGCAAACAACACCTACCAATAGCTCGTGGATAAATACTCTAAAGCTGAGGACGACTTTTGATGTTCGGAATAAAATCACCAACACAACCAGGGCCAACAACCTTTGCAAAAACACCATCAAAGAACTCATCATGTATACTGGGCACATCATCTAGAAGAATCACATCAGAAATTTTGCTTCCACCATGGCTAGAAGCAGTGGTAGCATTCTCTTCATGAGCCTCAGACATCTACAACAGGTTCAAATAATACATTCACATCAACAACTGGGAAATCATGAACAAGGTTTCGTTCTATATATGCAGTACTGATATGCAAATACATTCTTATATATATAATTAAAAACAGAAAAAAAATTACTACAAACTCTAGCGTACCTGGTTAAAGCTCGACAATGCTGCAGTGAAGCCAATGAATAATTATCACAATCAGAGACAACAATTGTAGAATTGGAGCTCACCTGCAAGAGGAGATTATTACCAAGTAAATAGCATGTTTATGCAATTAAATAAGCAAAGGAAATTGATCTAGTGAGTTAACACTCATGTCAAAAAAAAATCCCGAATTTGGCCGGAAAAATTGCTGGTGACGACGGGATGACGGAGGAGATGAAGCTGCTTCTGCTTTCGTCGGAGAAGAGGAGATGAGTGAAAGTATCGGTGGTGATGGGAGAAAAAGAATAATAAGAGTTTACTCTCTTTTATAGCAATTAGTTTCAAAATTTAGGTCAAACAAGGATTTCCTTTTGGAACCATATCCCCGTGCCATGCACGGGTCAATCCTAGCTTCTCCATCATGCAAATCAGCCACGCCTTACTAATTTATGCTCCCCAGGCGATGCCCTATCATTCTACAGGCGCTACTACGCCAACTAATGCTTATTCAACATCATTGAACGTCATTGAATCTGAATATATGGTAATATCTGACAACTAAGACTTGTTGATTTATTTCGTTTATGAACAGTAAAATAAAAATCACCATCTAATGCTTACCACGAAATATTACTGTCCCGCGCTAAGCAGGGGACTTAATATTGATAGTGGATTTTTAACATGGGATAAAATTGTAATATTGTTTTTCGCCAAGCCACATAAGCACAAAATAAATATGCATAATTTCCTGACATTGCATCAGAATTATGAACTTTACTTTTATCCCACATTCTGCAAGAAAATCGAGAAGGGATGTTCATCTCCTGGATAAATTAGCCTGTAGCTTTTTTTCTATATATATGCACCACAGAAATTTCAGAGTTATATTCAACTAAATCCTCGTTATTTCATGTGCATCTATGCAAACTATTTGTATAAGAAAGAATACCCGGATTATACAAAATTACGAACATTCAGAATAGAGGCTAAGCCATATCTGGATAAAAACGTTGATTAGATGCATACCATCTAATTGCAGAATCGCATCCAGCATAATTTCAAGTTTCAAAATCTCTTGAAAATGTTCTGTATGCACTGCATAAAAGTTAAGCATAAAATGCTAACAAAAAATCTCATACAATTGAGAAACTCTAAACAAGTCATAAATATGGCTACGACATTAATAAATACAGAAGCTAGTGGTGCATAGCCAATAATCATGGTACTAGCAAGTGCTATCCTTGGAAAACCCTAGTCACACTCTCAATACCAATAAATAGCACACACATGTGCCAAAAGGCCAGAAAAAGCCAAAAAGTTGAAAAGCTAACAAAGCACGCACCAAACAAGCCATAATGTCGTTAGCGCTGGGCTAGCTCCAGCGTCAACTACGCTTCTATCCCAGCAGCGCTAGTTCTAGCCTCCCCCTCTTCTTATTTTTGTGTATTTTTACTCTTGCTTGTGCTATCATCTTTCTCGCAAGCTTATCTTACTGACCAATTCTTACAAGAAATCAAATCATATTACATGGGGGGATTATTCATGGGTTTTTGGTCTAGCGGTTACACCAACCTGTGGCGTGGTAACACCCCATGATCTGGAAGTTACGAAGTGATGGTAAAGCTAGAGCAGTTGATGAGATAATGGAATCATGGTTTTTCCAGAAACTCCTAGGGATAATGGGCGGTTACACCATTATCACCATGACTTCCATTACTCCATCTCTTCACTACATCCACTACTTTATAAGGAACTTACGTGTGTTCCCAAACTATTATAAATAAGCTCCTTAGCCCATTTCAAAATAAAAACAAGCTTACAATTCTCATAAGCTCTGTGATTTCTATTAATAGTTCTGAAACTCTACACATCATTCAACACACATAATTCCTTCAACTTTCTTTGCTTCCCTCCCCTTAGATCAACCCATTTCTTTTCATCGTGACTGAAGTAGGGCGGAACGGCTATTATCGTGGTTTAGGCTTGATCTGTACGATTTTGGTTTCCGAATCTAAATAAAGTACTTCTACAATACATTGTTTTGCCTAGAATCAATTTTTAGGTACTAACACCCACCATCTACAACTGTTTGAAGACTCGTCGACAAATATCTCCTACGTGTTTCCTGGTTCAACATTTCTTCTATATCTTCGTCTTCTTCCAACGGAAAGTTGGCCAAAAAATCCATAATGACCTGAGGTTTTACCGATGTTAAAATTCCATACTCCACTCCAAACTGTTCTATTTGAGTATTCCACTTCGAAACCCTTCCAACTTGCTGAGAACTTTTCAGTACCGACTCGATTGGTGTTTTCGTCATTACTTTAACGGTATGAGCTTGGAAGTATGTTCGTAGCTTCCAAGTCGCATAGACTAATGCAAGTATCAATTGCTCAATCTTTGTGTAATTTCTCTTCACTGAACCGAGAGTTTTGATGATGTAGTATATAGGTTTTTCTACTCCTTCATATGTTCGTACCAACACTGCACTAATGGCCTCTGAAGTTTCTGCAAGATATATTAAAAGGATTGCCCTTGTCTCGGGTCTTTGAAGAATTAACAGATTCTCCAAGTGTTCTTTAATACTTTGGAGTGCTTGCTCATATTATTTTGTCCAGGCGAATTTGAATCCCTAATGGTTTGCACTTATCCGAAGACCTTGCGATGGACCTTCCCAAAGCTGCAAGCTTCCCGTTGAGTTTTTGCACATCCTTTAATGTTGCTGGAAATGGCATATACTTGATTGCTTGTACCTTCGCTGGGTCCACCTCTATCCCATTCTTTGAGACTATATACCCAAAGAATTTTCCTGATGCGACCCCAAAAATATATTTTGCCGGATTGATCTTCATCTTGAACTTACGCATTTGATCAAAAATATCCTTCAGGTCTCTCACATGGTCCTCAGATATTCTACTTTTCACTAACATATCATCCACATACATCTCCAGCGTAGAGTGTACCCATTGAGCAAATATATTTTCCACCATTCGTTGATAAGTAGGTCCTGCATTTTTCAACCCAAAAGGCATTCTTGTGTAACAATAAAGTCCTCTCGGAGTAAAGAAAGAGGTATGCTCCTGGTCTTCTTGGGCGAGTGGTATTTGATTATAGCCCGAATATCCATCCATGAGTGAGAGTGTTTCGTATCCATTTGTTGGTTCTACCATTTGAGGTATATTAGGTACATAAAAAATATCCTTTGGGCAAGCCTCGTTCAAATCACTGAAGTTTATGCAAATCCTGATCCCTTTATTCTTCTTCGGAACAATCACCATGTTGGAAATCCACTGCGGGTACTTCACTGGTCTGATAATTCTTTCTTTGCTCATTCTTCTGAGTTCTGCCTCAATTGCTCCAACCCCCCCCCCTTATTGCTTGCTTAGCCTCGTCCAAATCTTGACCAACTTTGGTTCATACTCAGATCCCAAATTTATATTTTTAGTAGCTGCTGTAAAATTCATCATTGGTTCTCCGCGGGGGGGGG
>JAJJMC010031495.1:688350-730019 GCA_023531435.1 Papaver californicum
GAGCCCTTTAGTTGCTATGCCTGTGAACCCTCCTTGTAAGAGACTTCGCTTGGAATACCATTTCCATTCGTCGCATTTACTTCGTAGATCTGCATTTCTTGTTCCTTCTTATCTTCTTTGGCCTGCTTCTTTTTCTGTTTGATCTTGTCAGCACGCTTCTCATACTGACAAACGTCTATTTTGTTGCAGTATTTTGCTTCGGCAAGATCTTCCTTGATTTCAGCTATGCCATCTGGTGTCGGAAAACGCAAGCATTGATGATAAGTTGATATTATTCCTTTAATTCCATGAACCCATGGTCGTCCCACAATGGTACTGTAAGGTGACTCCACATCAACTATAAAAAAAGTTGTGATTGTCTCTATCTTCCCAAGATATATTACCATGGTGAATTCCCCTTTTGGTCTTGATAGTGCTCCATTGAATCCATAAATGTTGTAAGTCGATGGAATGAGCACAGAATCCGAAAAATCATTCGCTTGAAAGTGCTATAGAATAAGATGTCCACCGAACTGCTTGTGTCCACTAAAACCTTATCCACCTCCCATTTTCTCATCTTTAAAGTGACTACGAGAGGATCTGTATGTGATTTCCCATTTTCCGGTGCCTCTGATGCTTAGAATACAATCAGTTGCGCCATCCATTTTTCCAAAGGCGATGTTTTTTCCATGTTGAGAATCTTCTTTTCGCTGTGGTCTCGATTGTGCACTCCACTCATGATGTTGCTGTGGAAGTTCTCCATTGTTCTTGTTGAATGAATGATGGAATTACATCGCAAGTTGCTGGTTCCTTGCTCTATCTCAATTTTGAGCACTTGCGTTGCCTCTGGCTCTACTCGTAAAGGTGGAGGTTGTGGTAATGGTAGATCACTCAAGAATTCTCGAAGCTTTCCCTGCTCTATCAGGCGTAATACTATTCTTTGTACGTTCCTGCAGTTGTCAGTTGTATGACCATGAAATTGATGATATTCACAAAATTGATTACTATACCTGTAGAGGGGTGGCTCCACCCCTCTATTTGGCGGATGCGGGATGCATTCAGATTCAGTTTCTTTAATATATCGCATGACGGATGGTAGTGGGCACTTAATTTAGGAAGCTTTATATCCTCAAACCTCGGGGCATTGGGCCTTCGCTTTCCAAATCTTTGATATTGAATCTACATCACCGGGATGAATGTTCCCATTGCCGCTGAAATCTACCTGCATCATTATTTTCCCAATTCCTGTTTGATTGCATGTCTCGCTGGGGTGCTTGATGCTGCTCTTCTCGATAGATGTCCTTGTAATCCACTCGCAGTACATCACTAACTGCATTTGTAATTCGCTGAACATTCACAGGATTTCAGATGCTGAACTCATTCGTCACTGCAGGTTGCGAAGCTGCCTCCCTCTGTATTTCTTCTAGGGCACTGTACTCTTCTTGGAATTCCTGAAGCTCCTGCATGGTCAACGTGTTCTTTTGCTTAAATATGGCCATGTGCAGCAAATCAGTTGGAAATAAGGCATTGATGAAGCTCCAAACTAGGTTCTTTTTTGTATCGTGACCCATGACCTTGCTGCATAGGGCCCTCCATCTGTTTACAACGCTGCGCAAGCTTTCCCCAAATCTCCTCTGTGAGGAACACCTTTTCAATCTCATGAAAAGATGTGATAGAATACTCCGGGAGAGCATTAAACCAAGCCAGTGCTTCGCCTTTCAAGCTAGATGGAAAATATTTGCACATGACCTCGTCACGATGCTCCCATTATAGCAACGATCGTTGATAGGCTTTGACATGTTGCAATGCGCTTCCAGTCCCATTAAAGATACTTACAAAGGTTAGCATCACACACTTGGTAGGCAAATCCGTGTATAGGATGTCAACGCTGAAAGGAGACCGCTTCGCTTTTGCTATCGCATCAGTTAACTGCTGCTATTTCCCGTTATATTGATAACTTTGAATCATGGCTCTCATATTTTTTAATTTTTTCAACACTTCCTGGTTCGTATCCTTCTCTTTGGTTTTTTCCATATGACACTCTATCTCCTCTTGACGTTTTCTCGCATCACGCTCTTCATGACTTTTTCTATGATCCCCTCTTCGCTCTTAGGTGGTTGCTCTTTTCGTCTATTCGTATTTGATACCAACGAGCCTGATTTCTCTGGCGTTTCCCCATGCATTTTTTGATTCTCCTCTGCGAGCTCCAAGTTTTGTTGTTTGAGTAACTCTTGCTCCTGAGCCAACTTCTTATTTGCTTCTCTTATTATGACGAGCTTTGCTTTCAACTCTTCCACCGTCATTTCGTGCTCATCGTCAGACTTATCACTTTCATTAGATGTATTGCCCTCTAATCCTGCATCTTCCACACGAAGCGTGCTCCTGGATGAACTCCTCCTCATTGCTATTTGTTCTTCCTCCCACTGTTTCGTCAGTGGGATTTACTATGCGACTGCCTCCAATGCTTGAGCTTTTTCTCGATGCTACTTTGTCTACTTTTGACGCCATCCTCACTTATCAAGATTCTAGACAATGAAGAAAATGCTTTCGTTGTACCTTTAGCAAGGCTTTTACCAATTGACCCTACGATTCATATTATTGAAGGTAGATCCAGTGGTTGTGACAAAAGAAAATCAACTTTCTAAACCCTAGATCTGACACTTGACTTGAAATATTAAATGTTTAACCTAACCCAATGATTAGTTCAACAGATCCAAGAGAGAATCTTAATGAAAGGACTTAACTACTGATTATTTAACCGTTAAAAGGTACTATTTTGATGAGAATGGAATTTTTGATGTAGGCTTGTCACAAACAGAAAATCATGTTTTAAAATCCTTTTCAAAAGTACTCCTGATTGTAAAAATCTTAAGATTTCAAAGACTTACGATTTTAAGTAGACACAAACTTGAAAGTAACTCTATATTATCCTATCAAATTCAAAGTATTAAAACTTTTAGACCATGTTAAACCAGATCTATGATTTTTACTTCAAAAACCTCGAGTTTTATGAGTCATTTCCCTTAGATTGTTGCTTTTCTAGAGACCTGGTGTTAGAAACTCAGATATAAAACCCTCTTTTCCAAAACAACCAAGATCTAACTCTCTTCTTTTTAAATAAAGCTACAATCACTCTAGATCTAAACCTTTTTTTTAAGGAACCAAATGTTTGAGTGAGATAAATCTTCAATGATGTAAATACCCCTCCTTCTAGCGCCAAAATGTAGTTGCAGAAAATCCTACAACACACCTATGATAATATCCTAAGAAATATTCAGTGTTTTCAGACAAGTTCTTTGGCCAAGATTCACACAATATCAGTAAAATAAAGAAAAACAAGGATTACGTGGTTCAGTGTTAAAACCTACGTCCACAGGAGTGATTTCACTATGAAAGATGAAGATTACAATCTCTCAAGTCAGTACAAGGATGCTCTCAGTTATTCTCACTATATGCCTCACTCAAAGATGTGCAACCCTCTTTACATTGTTTTCACTCGTATTTATAGACAAATAATGAAAGTGAATGACATCTCATTTTTCTTCGCATGACGCTTTGTAGGTATCTCTTTGTTAAAGCTATATTGGAAAAGAATCCATCTTCGTTGATATTCTACTTCACTGGCTTGCTCGTCAGTTATCCTTAGCAACAATAGTCTTCACTGCTCTGTTTCTCGTCGAATTATAGTTCGCCACCTGCCCCAACAATTTCAGAATGTTGATATGACTGTTATGCTCGCACATTAAATGCCCAACTACCCAATTCAAACTTGGTCGTTGATCTTCAATTAGTTTTTTCCACGTGTTTGCACCTGATGAGTAGACGAAGATCCCTTGACTAAGGATAACTTCAATATGTGGCTTGAATTTGTCTCTCTCGTGTTTGTGCTTTGCGATGCGAACACGTGGCGAAGTGGTTTTTTGTCCCCATATTGAGACCGAATAGAAATGTTGTATATGTACACACAACACAATAATCAATCTTGGATATTTTGACTTGAGTTCTACGCAGAGAACAGATCATAATCTCTGATATTGCGTAAATAATGAACCCTATTATTGGGGCTGCACACCTTTGTTCATGAGGGATGTCGTGGATTAATGTGTCCAAAATGGGGATATGGGATGACTCAATAGCCATGTCAAATGTCATAATTACTGATGTAATTTTTAAATAGTAATAAAAGGTTCGGTATTAAGACTTGTAAAGATTCGATTTTTAAACATAATTTTTAATAACTAAAAGTAAAACAGATTAAAGTAAAATTGATTTCAAATTATGGGAAGGACTGAGACTAAGGATTCCACCATTCGCCAATTTTTCAAGTGATAAAAATCTTGCAACTCGTATATTCAGTTTATCCAAAATATTGCAAAAGTTAAGTTTTCAAAATAATAGTTGTAAATCGAAAGCATGAGACATCAAAAGATCGAAACTCAGCATGACCCATCAAAAGAAAACACAACTAATTGATAAATTTTTTTTTTTTTCAGTTTAATTAAAAGAAAATAATTATGAAAGAATTGCAAAAAAAAAAATAAAATAAAATAAGAATTACCACTTTATTATTGGAAAAATAGCTTCATCCGTCGCCCCAGTGATGGTGATTAGCTCATCATGATGGAAACACTCTCAAAATAATTGTCCATATCTCAAAAAGTGTTTATAATGATGAAACAAAAGTAACACAGACGATTTGATACACTTATAAGCGTTACAGAGTGTGTGGAGAACGGACTCTGTCCGTTTTAGATTTTAAAGGAATATGCAACAAAAACTGCGACTGTTCTCTGGAGCCTTTTGTTATTCGTGTGTTCTTCACCAGCAGATTTTTCTTTTCTTCCTGGAAACTTTTCCGGCTGCTCTGGCTTGCTTGTTTCTTGATATTCTTTGCTATTTATAGGATTAGTGAACCCTAATAACTCTTCTTAACCGATTAGAACACAAAGAACAATCCAAATCCAACTCCAAATCTTTGTTAATCCGAATCCGAGAGTAACTTTCTT
This sequence comes from Papaver californicum, assembly GCA_023531435.1. Lineage (NCBI taxonomy): Eukaryota > Viridiplantae > Streptophyta > Magnoliopsida > Ranunculales > Papaveraceae > Papaver > Papaver californicum. The sequence goes on from JAJJMC010031495.1 coordinate 693,336, forward strand.
TTCCGGTGTGTCTTGGCTTTTCCAACGAACTTTACGGCGTGAATCACTCAGACTTGACGTGTTTTAACCTATCTTGATTGTCTCTTCAGTTTGAGATATCATAGACACGCTTTAACTCCCTTTAAATTCTATTCCCAACTAATCCAGAATCTGTTGCTTAAGTGAAGACATAGTTCCCGCCTCTTCCGGATTTTGAATTTGAAAGGGGGTGCCCCCAATCCAACTGGTGGGCGCCTTTATCAAAACTTTTGGGTGCCTTTAGTAATTTTTCTGGGTGCCTTTAACAACTTTTTGAGCCGATTTTTCCATAAATATTTATTTCTTAAAAATACCTACAAAGACATAAAAACTCGTAAATAATATATAATCAAGCATCAACAAAATAGAGAATTGAGCACAATTTAGACACAAAAATGTGTCTACCAAATACCCCCAAACTTACTATTTGCTAGTCCTCGAGCAAATCTAATCTATAAAATAAAATAAAATAAAATAAAATCCTAACTCACTTTCGCAGGAATCACGACTACATTTAGCATATGTAATAAGCCTTTAAACCCCTAGGTGTCCCTAGTGGACGAGTTTTGTCTCGTGATGGTTTACAAGAGGTATACCCACAAAACCTTTACCCCAAATTTTAACTACTCGTGAACGATTGAGGATAAACACCAAACAAGCTATTTAGTTGGCATACTAAATTCTTCGGCTCTCGGAATCATTACCCTATATGAGTCCAATTGTTGTACACGAGTTACTCAAGCATACTAAAATTGATATATAAGAAAACAAAGCTCTACTCAGATAGTCGTTCAACCACGATACTCAGAATCTATCGAAGTTCAATCACATGAAAAGATTTAGAAGATGGATGTAGACAAAATGAAGTTTGCGCATGTTGACTAAGATGAACGGTGTTTCCCATATCTGTCTGAAGGTCAGTACCATGATGAATCCTAATGGATTGAGATATATGGTCTTAACCGTAATACTAATATCGATTTAACTGGTATATACAGGGGACCCATCGATCGATTTATTGAAAAACAAAGCAATTATAAATGTACTGACAAGATGATTGGATCAAATTGAATCCAAGCGCATGGTCCTTATCAGCATCATACATGATAGTTCCCATGCATCCTGCATTCCACGCTTGCTTAGGCGACGGATACATGGAGAACACCCACAAATTGCTATCAAAGTGTCAATACTTGATTTTTTTTCTTTTCATTTTTCATTTTTCATTTTTCATTTTTTCATTTTCTACTTTTTGTTTTTCTACTTTTTTAAAATTAAATATAAAAATGGGGCTTGATCTCAAACACTCTATTTCATCCTGGCGGTGATAACAATTCGATATTGGTGCCCCACCAAATCACTTAGAGAAACACAAAAATTACAAAAATAAAAACAGAAGGTGATATGGTTGAGATAGACTCCGAGATATGGTGACAAATATCATATTATTTCTAACACCTGAACTGTTTCCTATTATGAATAGACCATCTAGTTGGGCGCATCAATTCCTATAGAAAAAGAGCTAAGTTTCCATCTACCTAGAATGGTTAGTGTCATCCTGGATTGCTCACAAGTTTCTAGACTTTGGAGTTTCATATTTCACTAAAAAGTTTCTCATTTACCCCCAAACTTAAATCAAACAGTGTCCTCAATGTTTCTAAAGATGAATGATTAAAAACATGAACAAGGAGAAATTGTTACCACTTCAAGAAAATGAGTTAAGGAAAGATATTATCGTGTCGCATGAGCATGGGTTACCTCCCAAGAAGTGCTAAGTTTAAAGTCTTCATCCAGACTTAGAAAGAATTAGTCACCTCATAAAATCATATAGCAATAGTCAGAACAACTGTGGGTCATCTGAATCAAATAGTATTATCACAAATAAGAGGAAACTGCAACAGGCCAAGAAAATGAACAAACCGAGCACACCCTTATCTAGTCTTCTGTAGACAACTACTTCTAGCTGTGGTTCAGGTTCATGCTCTATAAAAGGGTCTAGATAAAATATTTTTATGGACTGGATTTCCTCGTAGGCAGGATCAACAGAATCAGGTTGTAGAGTCTGGAATAACTCAATTAAGAACTTAGAAGCACATAATAATAACCTGAATAATTGTGGATCCTCAAAGTCAATCAGATTTGACTCACACAATTGACTAATTTGAAGGTGGTCATTCTTAAACAAATATGTTGATTCTAATTCCATAAAGTAATTAGGCTTAGTCTCAAAACTTAATAACTGACACATTTGAAATTCATACGTTCCCACATGGAAGAAAATATTTTGGTGGGAAAACAAAGTCAATCTTGGTATTATTTCCTAGATAAACCACATCGACCAGAGGATGGGTTTCTAACAACTGAACTTCTTTGTGGGTATCAACAGGATCAGGGAATCTAGCTTGAAGATGATCTTGTGAAATGGTAGAGGTGCATATGTTAAGTCCCAAGTTAGGGACCTTTCTAAGAGTTAAAGGTAAAGCACAGGGAGAATGACAGTCACCCCCAAACTCAGAGTTTTCAGTGTCTTTAGATAGACTAGTCACAATTTCCTTAATATCTAGATCGTCAGATTCCCGAAAATTGTCAATTGTTTCTTCTAGGTTATAAACATGTGGTGCATCCTCACTCATAGTTAAAATATCTATGAGTCTATCTTTGTTATCTAAGGCTATTGTTTCTAAATCGTTGGACTTTAAAACAGTATTCTCAGGATAAACACGTTCCTCTAAACCATTATTTGCTTCAAAACAAGAAAATTCTACATCGTCTAAAACAGTGGCATCTCTAGTCAAATCCTCTTCCTTTTGAATAGGTGAATAATCATTAAAATTATTTGGATTTGAACCAGAATTAACACTATCATCATGAAAATCAAACCCAAAATGGGCTAGGCATTTCTCTAATGGATCTTCTAACAAAGTGTTTGGTAATGACTCCTGAACTGATGTTCCTATCATGTTCACCTCTTCAATGTACGTGTCATCTAGTTCAGGTGGTTGGTTACTAATATTGAAAATATTCAACTCAATAGTCATGTTACCAAAAGATAAGTTCATAATACCATTTCGACAGTTAATGATCGCATTAGATGTAGCTAAGAACGGGCGACCGAATATCACAAGTATCTGATTCTCTGGGTCAAGGACATGTGGGCTATCAAGGACAACAAAATCTACTGGATAAATAAACTTATCGACCTCAATAAGAACATCCTCTATGACACCACGAGGAATTTTCACAGACCTGTCCGCTAATTGTATTGTTATTTGAGTAGGTTTCAAGTCACCAAGTCCTAGCTGGAGGTACACATGGTACGGTAGTAAATTCACACTGACTCCAAAGTTAAGTAAAGCTTTGTCAACAATGTAGTTACCTATTGTGCAAGAAATGGTTGGGAACCCTGGGTCTTTATACTTAGGAGTTCTATTGTTCTGGATAATTGAACTCACATGACTAGCTAAAAAGGCTTTCTTTGGTACACTAAGCTTTCGCTTTCGCGTACACATATCCTTAAGGAACTTGGCATAAACAGGAATTTGCCTAATTGCATCTAATAATGGGGGGTTGATCGTGACTTGCTTAAAAACCTTCAATATGTCGTTAAAGTTGGATTCCTTCTTTGTTGGTGCTAACAGTTGTGGGAACGGGGCTCTGGGTACAAAATCTGGCTTATGAGGAACTACATCGGGCACTTTAGAGACTTCATCAGTCTCAAAAGCTATTGGCTCAGAAGGGTGAACTACAATATGTTCACTATCAAACATAGTTACCTTGTTGTTTACCACTTTACCATTCCTAAGGGTTCTAACTGCGTTCACATGATTTGATGATTTCTCACCAGAAGATACTTCATGAAATCCTCTAGGACTGGGTTGGGTCTGACTAGGAAACCTACCTTTTTCTCTTTCTCTCAAAGACTCACCGATTTGACCAAACTGGGTTCGTAAATCATTAATAGCCTGAGAGTTAGCCTGGATCATCTTTTTATTGTCTTCTAAATCTTGTTTAACCGATTGCTGAAACTCTGTAAAGTTCTGATAATAAGGCGAAAGACTCTGCTAAACTCATGATTGTCTTATCTATCGGATTCTGAACTTGTGTCGGTCTAGAAGGATTCTTAGTATAAACAAAATCTGGGGGAACCCTAGAATTACTAGACTGACCTTGACTCTGGCCCTTAGACCAAGAAATGTTAGGATGGTTTCTCCAACCAAGGTTATAGGTTTCTGAATAAGGGTCAAACTTCTGATGATTATCAAATCTAGTGTTATTATAAAGAGCATGAGCTTGCTCTTCAACAGTATGCCCTTCCCAAAAGGATTTGGGATCAATTCCACAACTAGATTGACTCAATTCTAAAGCTTCTAACCACTTCGATATAACTGTTATTTTAGCATCTGATTCAAAAGATCCTTCTACCCTATTGACATTTCCTCTATTTAGAAGAATTGTTTTCCGGGGATCCCTACTATTTTCTCACTGTTGGTTTTTTTTGGCAATTTCATTCAAAAATGTCATCGCACCATCGACAGTTTGATTTTCAAACCCACCTGTGGATAAAGACTCAACCATGATTGTTGTCGAATAATCTAAACCCTCGTAGAGGATCTGAACTAGCCTTATTTTTTCTAAACCATGATGAGGACACTGTGATAATAAGTAATTGAACCTTTTTAAATACCTATATAAAGATTCTCCCTCTTGTTGAGCAAATGAGCAAATTTGTTGTCTAATAGATGATGTTTTGTGCCTAGGGAAAAACTTCTAGAAAAAGGCAGATGTAAGTTGTTCATAGGTTTCAATTGACTCGGAAGTCAAACTATATAGCCAAGATTTGGCTTTGTCTCTTGGTGAAAAAGGAAATAGTCTAAGTTTCAATGCTTCATCATCTAGGTCCTTAATCCTGATGGTGCTACATATTTCCTCAAAATCCCTAACATGGAAATATGGGTTTTCATTTTCTTTCCCTAAGAAGATTGGGAGCATTTGTATGGTCCCAGGTTTCAACTCATAGTTTGCTTCAGTTTAGCTAACTTGATACATGATGGACGAGAAGTCCTAGTCGGGTTCAACAAAGCTTTTAAAGTTGCCATTGCTAGCACTATCAGAGGACTAGAAGTAACTTCGTCACCAATCAAACGACCTAGAGTGTCTCTTTTCCAAGATCGCTCAGTGATGACTTCGAGCGGTCTTGGCATACACTAAAAAAACTAAAATAAATAAATAAATCCTAATCGGAAGGGAATTCTAAACAATCACAAGCAAGGATGACTCAACCAAATCAAACCTATTGAATCTAGCAAACAAAAATCATTATGGCTCCACTTAGATTGTTTCTAGACCAGCTTCTATTCTTTCGAAAGGCAACTAGTTACAGTTTTAGCAAACCTCTTAGAGCGATCCGAATTAGATTAAGTCAAAGAGAAACAGGATAAGCTCTAAGGAGCTTTGATAATCCTGTCTCTTTGGCAACTTTTCCCTGGGTTACAAGGCGACTCTAATCAACTTAAAATAATCTTCCTGAACTTCGAGTTAGGCTAATAAAGTAACCAATACAGTCCTTTTGAACGAGTTTCCTATAAGCTCGTTCCCTATCGGTCTTTTTCTAGTCAAAATTTTAAGGTTTAGGTTCGCGTTTGGTAACGTTTTCCTAAAGCGGGCAAGAAGAAAACGGTGATGAAATCCGAGTCGTTATCTTATATGGCCAGTTCTTTTCCTTTACTAAAAAAAAAGTAAATCCGTATTCAGGTCCTCAACATATATGCACACGAAGGAATATAGTAAACCCACTTGCAGGGGATTCGTGGGTTGATCGAGTCTTACCTCTCGTACCAGACGAGGGATGAATCGGTTGTAGTCGACTCGGGCCACCGACTCCTGTATCAATGTACGAACCCGAAGGGCCGAGACAATATCGTAATTGTCGTCCTTCACTGTTGCAGTTTATATTTAAATTACCCTTCCGTAGGGTTTAAAATAATAATAATGTCCAAAGTCCCAAAATAAAGTCCAAAACTGTCCAAAAATAAAAGAAAAATTACATAAATAATAAAAATTTCCTAATACAATTTTCTAAAAAAATAAAATCTAAAAAAATAAAATCTAATTAAAAATAGAATTCTTTGTCTTCTTTTCCGTTCTTTAAGCTTTAACTTTAACTCCAAGTCTTTAATCACCAAAGTCTTTGGCTCTATTTCCTTTCAATCCAAAAGCCAAAACCTGTAGAAAAAAGAGAAATACCCAAAGAAACGTAAAATAGAACAAAGTAAAAATAAAAATCTAACTATACCAACTAACCTAAGAAAATACTAAAAAAAAATCTAAAAACAAGTCCCCGGCAGCGGTGCCAAAAATTGATGTAATTTTTAAATAGTGGTAAAAGGTTCGGTACTCAGACTTGTAAAGATTCGATTTTTAAACCTAATTTTTAATAACTAAAAATAAAACAGATTAAAGTAAAATTGATTTCAAATTATGGGAAGGACTGAGATTAAGGATTCCACCATTCGCCAATTTTTCAAGTGATAAAAATCTTGCAACTCGTATATTCAGTTTATCCAAAATATTGCCAAAGTTAGGTTTTCAAAATAATAGTTGTAAATCGAAAGCATGAGACATCAAAAGATCGAAACTCAGCATGACCCATCAAAAGAAAACACAACAAATTGATAAAAACCTTTTTTTTTCAATTTAATTAAAAGCAAATAATTATGAAAGAATTGCAAAAAAATAAATAAAATAAGAATTACCACTTTATTATTGGAAAAATAGCTTCATCCGTCGCCCCAGTGATGGTGATTAGCTCATCATGTTGGAAACACTCTCAAAATAATTGTTCATAGCTCAAAAGTGTTTATAATGATGAAACAAAAGTAACACAGACGATTTGATACGCTTATAAGCGTTACAGAGTGTGTGGAGAACGGACTCTGTTCGTTTCAGATTTTAAAGGAATATGCAACAGAAACTGCGACTGTTCTCTGGAGCCTTTTGTTATTCGTGTGTTCTTCACCAGCAGATTTTTCTTTTCTTCCTGGAAACTTTTCTGGCTGCTCTGGCTTGCTTGTTTCTTGATATTCTTTGCTATTTATAGGATTAGTGAACCCTAATAACTCTTCTTAACCGATTAGAACACAAAGAACAATCCAAATCCAACTCCAAAATCTTTGTTTATCCGAATCCGAGAGTAACTTTCTTTTCCGGCGTGTCTTGGCTTTTCCAGCGAACTTTACGGCGTGAATCACTCAGATTTGACGTGTTTTAACCTATCTTGATTGTTTCTTCAGTTTGAGATACCATAGACACGCTTTAACTCCCTTTAAATTCTATTCCCAACTAATCCAGAATCTGTTGCTTACGTGAAGACATAGTTCCCGCCTCTTCCGGATTTTGAATTTGAAAGGGGGTGCCCCCAATCCAACTGGTGGGCGCCTTTATCAATTTTTGGGTGCCTTTAGTAATTTTTTTGGGTGCCTTTAATAACTTTTTGAGCCGATTTTTCCAGAAATATTTATTTCTTAAAAATACCTACAAAGACATAAAAACTCGTAAATAGTATATAATCAAGCATCAACAAAATAGAGAATTGAGCACAATTTAGACACAAAAATATGTCTATCAATTACCCCCTCATTAACTACCCTAAATCTAATACAAAAAAAAAAAACTAAATCTAATTAAACTTTTCATTTCCTCTCTTCATATTCTCATCCTCCTCTCAACCGTAACGATCTTCACCTTCTCCATTTTCCATTTTTCCCTCTTCAAACGACGATTCTAAAAATTATTCATCGACGATTAAATTCTTTCTATAAAACAAGATGAGGTAGGAGAACACTAGCAAAGGAACCCTATTACACACAAGAAGACAACCGGTTGACAGTGATTCGAGTTCTTCTACACCTAAAAATCCACAACATCAATCGACTACCGAAAAAGAAGATCAACAACCTGCTAATCCACCAGAAATGACTCGTTTAAGGTATGAATCGAAAAACGCATCCTTTTTATATCAGTTTTTTTGGTTAATTAGGGTATATTTGTTAAAATTAGGGTTCAAAATCCAATTCGTAATTGCCTACATCTAGGAAATTAACATTTTCTAGCCGTAACTACAGATATACGGCTAGGAAAAGATGAACTCCCAGCCATAAAATTAATTTTTTTCAACATACGACTGGGAAGTTATGAACTCCCAGTTGTAAATACTGGACAATGCTTGATTTACGGTGGAACTTAAACGTTCCTAACCGTAAACAATATAGTTACGACGTATGAAATTTTTTGAAAACCCAACCCTAAGTTGGGAATTCTGGCCGTAAGTGACCCTGAGTTTGGGTTTGTTTAGCTTACGGCTAGGTCAATGCATGAAAAAGCCAACCATGGAACAACTCGACCCAACCGTAAATGACAATTTCTAGCCGTAACTGACCCTGAGTTTGGGTTAATTTTTTTTGTTTTGGTTTATGGCTAGGTCACTGCTTGGAAAAGCCAGCCGTAAACATTTTCGACCCAACCGTAGAAGCACATTTCCCAGTCGTAAACTACCCTGAGTTTTCTGTTTTGAAGTGTCAATTTTTTGGATTTTCATTTTTTAGCTATGTTTTCTTGTTATATGTATTGAACATTCCTTTCAAATTTGTTTTAGGCCACGAAAGGACAAAAAGAAGAGAAGAACTCAAGAAGTTACGCCAAGAAATAAACCGACACCAACACCTCATCACAAGAAAAATTTGGTTGTAGAGAGAAGGAAGAAAGGTGCACTAGTTATTAATGAACCAAGATAAAAGAGGTAACTGAACGTGCACTTGTGCTCAACAACCACATCAACATGAGATTGGAGAAGAGCATAGGGGTGAAACAACTGTTCGTCAATTGGTTGGTCCCTCCGATGCTAAAAGGAAAGGAAAAAAAAGAGGAGAAGAAGCCATCTCCTCTTATAGCCTCTCAAGTCATTAACAACATGGTTCTTTTGCCCGACAAGGAGAATGGAAGACCTTGGGGTGATCCAAGGGATAACTATTTCGTCTTATTTGGTTACTAACATTCATGGACGGGAAGGGTCTGTTTGGCATTGATAATAATTTAATCTAAACTAAAGATAAATATTTATGTATTATTATTAATGTTTTTTCCATTTTTTATGTAGGATCATACCACAACGGTCCCGAAACTCAAACACCATATGGAGAGTTTTTGGTCATTGGATAACGACAGTCGCGGTGGTAGCCCTTGTACAAGCTTCGGGATTATGGCCTGCAATAGCCACTACGCAGAGCAGTACGAGTCTAACTACTAGGATCAAACCTAAATTCACAAATCTTAAAGTATTCGATCGAGTTACACCTTGTAAGCATACCTCAAAGCGGCTCAGTTGGATAGAATCTGGTGACCAAACGTACCTGTTATCCGGTGATACAAGGAGTTTTGGGGATAGATAAGCGTACCTGTTATTCTACGGTTGGTGATGAATGATTCTGATGAAAGATAGATAAGCATACTAATCCAGTTAGCGTTTGGTAACGGCGAACGACTTCCTAATCATCTCTTTCTTTTATTGTCTTTTTATTTAGTTAATTAATTCACAAACCCCCCCACCCTTTTAATATTTATTCTAATTTTGCTAATCTAAATAACATCTCTGTGTGGGAACGATCCTTACCACCCATATATTATTAGTTAATTAGTAGGAAATATATTGATTAATTTGTTGCACTTACAACACGCATCAACTCCTAACCGTAACTACTCACTGCGGCTAAGAACTCATCATTTTCCAACCGTAAACTATTGATTTTTGTTGTTTAGGGTTGGAAAATGATAAATTCCTATTCGTCGAATGTTTTACGGCTAGTTTCCTAACCGTAAGTGGATTTAAAATTCCATAATGAAAATTTATAGTTATTTTAAAAATGAGTATTAGCTTATACACGATTTAGGAATGGGTATAAGTTTACACTCATTCTTTAAATGTGTATAGTTTATACTTGATTAGATTAGGAATGAGTATCAGTTTATACTTATTTTCATACAAAGTATACACCTAATACGGTTTGGAATTAATGAATTCTTAACCGTAAATAACAACTTACGCTACGAATTCATCATTCCCTAGCCATAATTTGTGTAAATGAACTACTTACAGTTAGGAGTTTTTCATTTTCCAGCCGTAATTTGTTGTTTGCGGCTAGGAAATGATGAATTCCTAGCCGTAAATGACTCTGAAAAATATAAATTCTCGTCACAGAATTTCTAGTCGTAGAATATGTGTTACGGCTAGGTCGTAGTCTTGATTTCTAGCCCTAAGCCTTACCTACGGATAGGAAATGATGAACTCCTGGTCGTAGGATGCCTTGAAAATGAAAAGGTGAGGGGGCATATGCCCTTCATTGATTCGTTAATTTAATCAAACACTAACTCTTAATTAGTTTAGCTAATTAAATTCATTAACACTAATTAATATAGGGCACTTTAGAAATATACAAAGTGATCTATTTACAATGATGAACTCTTGATATCTCATAAGAATTGGAAGAGGTGGAGAACGTGGTTTACAACGTGCCCATTATTGTTGGATTTTTTTTCGAAACCGTAATACTCATGAATCTCTCATCTGGTAACATTTCACTTAATTCCTTCTCATCGTGGGTGTTCATTTATGCCTCACAGGCTGTGGACCACCATACTAATAACCTAATCAGTATCCCTCTATGACATGTTTGATGTCTTGTAGTTTTGATGGTTGGGCCATATGCATGACTCTTTTGATGGATTAATTGAGTAAATCAACTACTCCTTCCGTCCTAAATTAGAAGTCCTCTATTCTATTTTTGTCTGTCCTAAAAAAGTTTCCAACTTCTGTTTATACTTATATTTTTTTATTAAACTATCAGATATACACTTGAAGTTTTTATAATTATAAAATATATAAATATATAAATAAATATAAAAATTAAATAATATTTCCAGAAATAAGAAACAAATTTATTCAAATATATTTTCTATTTATCTTCATTCTTTTTTTAAAAAGATTATTTTTGGATGCAAATGTTATATTCCTTATAAATAATCTACCCCATAATTATAATATTTTCATTTGTATAATCTTTTCCTTTTCTTTTCTTGAAACACCATGGAAGAACATAAGCTAGACTATCTAGTTTCTCTAACTAGGACATATTTATGATCTCATAAATTGACTGAGTTCGTTTATGGAAAGAAGAAACCGGCCGAAGATGATGATTTGGTATGTCTCAAGAGTGTCAAGAAGTTGTTCGTCAGATGTTGAAATATATTTGCCTAAATTTTTTGATTAAGAAATGTCTACTAGTAGTCTAATGCAATTTTCGTTAAGTTCATATGGTGTGATGCTGTTGTTCTATATCTAATAAAATTTCCGTTGGCATCTTTCTTTGCTTTTTTTTTTTTTTGCATTAGTAAGTCTGTTGGCTGCTTTTATTATTACTAGCATTGCTCACTGGATTTGAATATTCATTTTTGTTCTATTGAATTAACAACTTCACCGAATCTTCCATTAAGTCTAATATCTTTCAACTCTTTTCCAGAGGACTAATCTTGAGTGCAGCAAACCCAAATGCGCAATCGATGCAGTATGCATAATTTATCTTTGAAACATGGATACCATCTGACATCAACATAATCAATGCTTCAACTCCTTGATCATAAGTTTCAGGGTGTCTACCTGAGATTGATAACAAATGTAGGATTGATTTCCAACCAAGTTGGGTTTGGATATTTACAGGAACTCGATAAGCATCTTACTCACTGACTGAGTAATGGTTTCACTTAGGGTCTAATAAATTCCATTGTAGCAACACATAAAAGTTTCCACAGCTATTCGGACACAACCACAGTGAAGGAAACCCTTGTAAACCACCACAAATGTTGTCAAACATTAAAAAAAGTCGAAAAATGAACAAAAACCAATAGTGGCTGTGTTGTTGACTAGGTATTCGAACAAAGAACCACAATTACTACCACCTGCATCACACTCAAACCATCTATATCCAAGCAGCTGCACAACATAGTTACTCTAACATGCTTTCAGCAGCAGACTAGTAATTACTCTAAAAAACTAAAAGGCATATCCTATAGAAACATGCAGAAGTATAACAAGATGTTCCCTCAACCACAGAATGGTGGAACCATTGGTGATAAAATACTACCACCTCGACAAGGTAAAACTGAGTATCTAATGAAGGAGAAGTCGATATTTCTTGTACTGCGACGGGACCAAAAATGAATCACTGAGCACATATGAGATTTGGTCAGACTATCCAGTAAAGAACAACAGTAACTGGTAACAATGTCTTCAGATGCGGCAGTGCTCGTAGGCATACTATACGAAACACAAATTTGGTATAGAAACTGAAATCCTCAAGGAAAGCTGAATCTTTGTTTCTTGAAACACAACACCAACCCACATTTTACTCAGCAAGGGGAGAAATGTGAAACAAATACGTACCAGAACTTCAAGAATCTATGTCATCAGAAATGAAGAACAATAAAGTTATTCCCCATGAAAGTCTGAATAAAAAGCTGAGCTGTATAAGATAGTGGCGCCAAATACATATGCAGAAGGTAGAAACCATAAACTAGACATCTGACATAAGAGAAAGGAATTGTTAGCTACTGTAAAAGATTAACTAGAATCTAAAACAAACAACACCAATGAAACTAGCAGAGATTTGCATTGCATTGAGATACAAGCATAGATTCAGATAAGAAATTACTCCTTTATTAAAACATCAGTTCATACACAAGTAGATATACTAACTGCTACTGAACCAAAAAAAAAATTACAGCACTAAAACAAGACATAACCAAAACAAACTCTAATATCCTACGAATCTAGAAAACCAAACGAGGAACATGAAATAACCAAACCAAACTTTAATTACCTACGAATCTCTAGTACAGTAAAAAGTTCGACTGCAGCCTCCCGAGTTTACAGATTGAACTGATTGAGGTAGTTTCGAACATTATCTATGAACCCGGCATCACATTCAAATTGAATAGGTGGATTACCATTTCTGGACAATCTGTCTTCCCCATATGTGGCACCTTATAATTATTTCCTCCGAACACTCTCATAGTTTCAATAATGCAAGCTTGGAATGTCAGAAACACATAATTCAGGCTTTCAGAAGATAAATTTTCAAAAGATACCTCGACCGCTTGAACTAATTCATCAATTGTGTTGGGCGCATAAGAATGCTGACATGCTGTAGTCATTGAATTGCCCGAACATAACCAAGATCTAAAATATTAAAATCCGGACTGTTTGGTGGTTGGAAAGACAAGCGAATATCGAATCCATTTTTCGTAACAGCTTCAAGAAATTCTTGATCATTTGGGTTAATGTGTGGTCTCGCATTGTCTTGTTGAATAAATATAGGCTCCATGTTGCTACTACGTGGCCATTTGCTTCGGTTGCTAGCAAAACCTTGTTAATCAGACATGATCGGATGACATCTTTGGTAACAGATAAAACTGCCTTTGTCTCTAATGTACCAGCAGTACGATTCTTACTGTTCCTTTTTGCAGGTTCTTGGAAAGTGAAAGGAAAAATCCCAATCTTTCTGGAAAACTCTTCATTGCGAGAAGGATCAAACCTTGGACGGGTGACGACCGCTAAGAACATGACTTTGGTGATGAAACGCTTACTTTTACAGCTACGCATCGGTTCTTTTTCTTCTGGCAGAAGATAATACTTCTGCGACTCCTTAGTGAAATAGAACCATTTTCCATCAATATGCACATAGTTGCACATGCTTTTGAAAATCGGTTTATTAGGAAAACAATAATCTTCGAGCATTGATAGAGAAAATCGAATCCTTACCTTTTTATTGTCATCGGTTAACGCAGGCTTCAATGCATTTGAATGTGGTCGCACAGCACCTTCTTTGATTCTTTTATGCAATGTTGACTTAGATATATTCGCCGCACTTGCCAATGATCGCATATTTGTGCGTTGCCGTAAAGGTATTGAAGATATCATATTTGGATCAATTTCAATTCGTTTACGACCAGCTCGGCCAGTTCGCCTATGAGACACATCAACCAAAGAGCCCTCAGCAGTTCCAGATTTCGCTTGATGCCATATTCGACGAATACTTCTTGTGGTTACTGAAAACTCAGCAGCAATCTCAACACCTGTACCGTGCTTGATTTTTCCATTGACACTTTGTTTGAGAAGCATCTCATAAATGGATTGACGTTGACTGTTGGTTAGATTTTTTTACTTTGGATATTCCATATTCCTGGTTTTGTATAACAAGAAAAACAAATGGGTGTATTAGTAAACATAATTTTTAAAACCACAGAAAGGACTTACAGTATAGTACTACTCCTATAACTCAGTAAAAAAAAAAACATTTGATGTACAAATCTAATCTAAGAATACTCCTGCTCTATAACACTATCAGTCTCAAGAATACTACTGCTCTATAACACTACCAGTCTCAATCACATGTAGTTGGGCAATGAATAAAGGAGAACTGGACTAGGACAGATGATGGCTAATAGATATTGTACTATGCAGAAATAGAAAAATAGGCTGAACACACCAAAAACAGAACTCGTAAGAGGTCAAAACTAAGGGAATAAAACCAATCAGAATGAATTTTTTTGAATAGTTCAAAACTGGGAAGAAATCAAAGCTAAGATGTTAAAACAAACACAGATAAGATTAACTAGGATAGCCGTTTAGATTGAAAGACGAGACAAAAGGAGTAATCTAGAAATAAGAATCACCCTGGAGAGATTCTATTCCACAGGACTATATCATCAAAGACAAATAAAGATTAAAATTTACAGTACCTGCAATTTCGTTGTCTTCTGGGAGAAAAAGTACTGTAATTCTAGAGAGATTTGTAGGTTTAGAAAGTTTTGATTGATTAAGAGTGGTTAACAGGGCTATATATAAGTGAGAGAGGATCACAAAATTTATGACAAAATCTGAAATTTACATGGTCGAATATATATTCGAAGAGGAAATTTTCACTTTTCAATTTGTTCTCCCTCTTAAAATAAAATTTCAATGCTACCTCTAAAGTTTCACGGCGGGAAACCAAAATCTAGTTGAGGGAATTTTTTTTTTACCAAAGTTAGAGTGGAAAAAGTAAATATGTTGGAGGGAAAGCATAAATTTGTTTGAAAGCGTGAAGTTAAAGGGGAATAAATAAATCGGTTGGGAGTATATATTGTGCTTATCTATGAATTATGCAAGTATATTCTCGTATGTGTGTAAATATATTTTCACATACCAAATATAAAATAATTATCTAATACTCCCTCCGTTTCTGGAAAAGTGTTACTATCATTTTTTCATTTAAACCTAAAAATAGTCCAATTTGAAAAAGTGATAATAACTCTTTTTTCCTGAAACGGAGGTAGTATATAATATTATTATATACTAAAACTATTTAACTTTAATTATAGTAACAATTTAATATTTAATATAGATAGTCTCGTAAATGTCACCGTTTTTTTTAATATCTTGATTTTTTAACCCGAACTTCTAATTTAGGACGGAGGGAGTACTAGTGTTAAGCCTAGTAAGTTTAGTAAGTCTATTGGTATAGTAGACTATACTTTTCCGACACTTTCTAGGCATCGCATCCCAGTAATGCTAGTTGTGTGGTGATTCCATTGTTAGTAATCTATGACAGACGTTAGCCATTTAGTAAAAATACTCGACTACTAGCTATCAATGACTTGGTGCATAAATCGGAACAACCAATATGACATAGAGTGGCACATTTGGATGTCAAAGAATGTGTGTATGAGTGCTAATGCCAACATTGTGAAGGCTGCGACGATCAGGCGCTAGCATTGGAGTAGTCTGGCGTTAGGGTTGACCAAGCGTCGTGCAAGTGTGTTGCTCAGTGCTTGGATGCACAAGCTTGAAAATGGTACACGCTTGGAAGTGGCAATCCTGGAAGTGCGCATGATTGGAAACGACACAAACTTGGAAGTGGCAAGCCTGGAAGTACGTATGTTTGGAAATGACACAAGCTTGGAACTAGCAAGCCTGGAAGTCGCAGAATTGGAAATAGCAAGTCTGGAAGTGTGCATGCTTGGAAATGTCATAATGAAATCTTGGGAGTGCGCAAGTTTAAGAATAACACAAATGGAAGTGGCAATCCTTGGAGTGTGCATGCTTGTGAATGACACCAGCTTGGAAGTGACAAGCCTTGAAGTGCTTAGGCTTAGAAATGGTACAAACTTAGAAGTGGCAAGTTTGGGAGTGCGCGGGTTTTAAAGTGACACAAACTTGAAAGTAACAAGCCTGAAAGTGCGTAGACTTGGAAATGACACAAGCTTAAAAATGACAAGCGTTAGAGTGCACAAGCTTGAGAATGACACAAGCTGGGAAATGTCAAGCCTGGAAGTTTTAGAAGTCAATATCAAGCAAAAATTCTCAAGGACAATGCAAGGAATGCTCAAGAACGCTGCTAGGAGCTTGGCGTTGTGCCATGGAAAAGCGGCAAGGATCTTGGTGTTGTGCTCTTGGGAATGCGACAAGTAGTTGACGCTATACTCTAACCACTAACACTAATTTAGTTTAACTAATTAAGTTCATTAATACAGGCAGTTTTAGTTATTATCAGAAATGATAAGGAATCCTATTATTGGGGTTGCACACTTTTGTTCATGAGGGTTGCAGTAGATTAATGGAGATATAGGGTGACTCAATAGCCGTGTCAGGTGTCCAAATCACCCCCCGGTAACTACCCTAAATGTAATATAAAAAAAAACTAAATCTAATTTACTTTTAGTCTTCCTACTCATCTTCTCCTCCTCCTATTCGGACGTAACTTTTTCATCTTCTCCATTTTATTTTCTCATTCTCGTTCATTACTCGATGATTCATCGACGATTCTAAAAAAAATTCATCGACGATTAAACTCTTTCTATAAAACAAGATAAGGTCGAAGCAAGTGACCATAGGAACCCAATTAAACATAAGAAGGCAACCAGTTGACAATGATTCGAGTTCTTCTGCACCCGAAGAGCCACAACATCAATCGACGAGGGAAGAAGAAGATCAACAACTTGTTAATCCACCAGAAATGGCTCGTTTAAGGTATGAATAAAAAAACCCATAATTTATATCAATTTTATTGGTTAATTAGGTTACATTTGTTAGATTTAGGGTTAAAAAAATAAGTTTCGTAACTTCCTACGGCTAACAAATGTTGATTTCCTAGCCATAAATACTGATATATGATCGTTTTAGAAAAGTAGTAAAAATAGTTCATTCATTGAGACTTGTGAAGATTCATTTTAGACCTAATTTTGATTTAAACTAGAAAATAATTAAAAGATTTTAACAATGTTGAGAAGAACTGGGACTCTGGATTCCACCAAAATCACTTCTGAGTGACTTTACAATGATTTTTATCAGTTATGCTCTTTTATTAACTTTGTTTCTTTGCCAAAAGTAGATTTCTTAAATATTAACTGTAAATCGTAAGCATGGAGCATCAAAAGCTCTTAAGTCCCAACGTACACCATCAGAAAAAATCACAACTAATTAGAAAAAATCATTAATCAATTTAAAACCAATGCAAAAGTCATAAAAAATCAAAAATAGCTATCATTCATTCATCAAATATGGCTTCCTCAATTATCCCAGTGATGGGGTTTCGATCATCGTGCTCAAAACACTCTCAAAAGATTGATACATAGCTCAAAAGTGCTTAAGAAGAAGAAAAGAATCAAAAATAATTGAAACAGGGAATTTGATATGCTTATATCTTTTGCAACAAAGTATTGCAACAACTCTGAATTAGGTGCAGTTGCTAAAAGAGATTAGTAACGAGAACATTCATCAACGATTGATCTCGAGTGCAGTTGAAAAATGGAGTTAGCAAACGTTTCTGTGATTGTATTTTGGTGCAGTTTTCTGGTCTTCTTCTTCTTCACGAGCAGTTTTTTTTCTTTCTTCCTGAATTTTTCCCGAGCCACCCAACTGTATTTTTCTTCCTTCTCTTTGCTTTATAGGCTTTATCAACCCTAATCGATCCTCTTAAGTCGATAAGGACCCAAAACACAATCCAAAACCAACTCAAATTCTCGATTTTCCAAATCAGAGAATAAACTTATTTCCGGCTACACATGGGTTTTTATGTCATTTTTCACGGCGTGAAACACTCAAAATGACATGTTTTGGTTGTTTCTTTGTTCTGGTATATCGAAATCCACTTACTTTCCCATAAAACTTGGTTTCTAACTTCTCGGCAAACTCTCTTCTCGCGTAAATAATCTTCCCGCCATTTTTTATTTTTAAACAAAGAAGAAGGGTGCTCTTATCCAACAGCTGGGCGCCTTTATAATTTTTGTTGGGTTCTTTAAGTAATTTTACTGGTTCATTTATCACTTTTTGAGCCAATTTTTCCACGAATGTTTATTTCTCAAAAACACATACAAACACATAACATAACACAATAAATACCAAATGAGCATTAACAAAATAGATAATTAAGAACAAATCAGACACAAAATATGTCTATCAGTATACGGCTGGAAAAAGATGAACTTCCAGCCGTAAAATATAATTTCTCCCTTCTACTGCTAGGAAGTTATGAACTCCCAGCCGTAAATTCTGTAAGTGTTTTTTTACGGTTAGGAAATTCAACATTCCTAACCATAAATAATCTAGCAAAGGCCTAGGAAATTTTTTGAAAACCCATCCCTATGTTGGAAATCCTGGCCTTAAGTGACCCTGAGTTTGGGGTTAAATTTTTTTGTTTATTTTATGGCTAGGTCCTAGCTTGGAAAAGCCAACCGTAGAAAAAATCGACCCAACAGTAAATGGATATTCCTAGCCTTAACTGACCTGAGTTTGGGTTGAACTTATTATTTTGTTTACGGCTAGGTTAGTGCTTGGAAAAGCTAGCCGTAAACATTTTTGACCCAACCATAGAAGCACATTTCCCTGCCGTAAACGACCATGAGTTTCTTGTTTTGAAGTTCAATTTTTTGGATTTTTATTTTTATAGTTATTTTTTCTTGTTATATGTATTGATCATGCCTTTTTAACTTGTCTTAGGCCACTGAAGGACAACAAGAAGAGAAAAATGCAAAAGGTAACACCACGAGATGATCCGACTCCAACCCTCCGTCATAAGAAAAATTGGGGTGCGGAAAAAAGGAAGAAAGGTGCACTGGTTATTAGTGAACCAAGAGAAGAGGTAACTGAACGTGCATTTGTGCTTTCTCAACAACGACAACAACATGAGATTGTGGAAAAACATAGGGGCGAAACAAGTGTTGGTCCATTGGTTGGTCCCTTCGACGCTAAAAAGAAAGGGAAAGGAAAGGAGAAAGAGAAGAAGCTATCTCTTCCTACAACAACTCAAGTGATTAACAACATGGTTTTTTTGCCCGGCAAAGAGAATGAAAGACCTTGGGGTGATCCAAGGGATAAATCTTTCGTCTTATTTAGTTACCAACATTTATGGGCGGCAAGTGATGTGAGATTATAGACAGTGGTAAGAAGATTCGTTGCTCAGACTTATTAAATTCGATTTTAGACTTAATTTTTAATACTAGAATAGAAAAGACTTACTTGAAAGTGATATCAAGATTATGAAAACAACCAAGACTCCAAATTCCACTACTACTCATGATTGAATTATTATTGGGATTTCTAAAACTTTAGTTATCTTAAAGTCCTCTTTTATCTCAACTCATTAATAATCAGATAAATTTTCAAATTTTACAAGTAAACAATAAGCATAGGCTATCAAATGATTTAACACAGCATAATCTATCAAACTGAATGACAAATAATTAAGAAAATCATGTGTTTAAATTAAAACTCTGCAAAAGCAGTGATCAAGTGAATCAAAAAATAAAACTAGAGTAAATAAAATAATAAAAAATAAATATTACTCATCAATCATGTGTAAGTAGCTTCCCAATGCATTGGTTACGTGAGAATTAGCTCATCATGGTAAACAAACTCTCAAAGTATTGATTCATGCTTAAAAATTGTTTACAAAGACGAAAAGGAGAAAAAATATTTAAAACTGGAAATTTGCAACGCTTTATAGGTGCTACAAAATCTTCTTTACAAATCAAACGTTGCAGACTGAAGATTTACGTTGTTGATGCAATTGTTACAAAAGGAACTGTCGTAGAAACAACAGTCGCAAAGGTGAGAAATGGTGACGGTTCAACAACGACGGTCTTGGGATGTCTATTGTTCTTCTTCTTCGTGTTCTTCTGCAGCACCAAAAAAACTCTATGAAACTCGATAATTTTCCTCTGTGTTCTCTCCCCAACCCTCCGTTGCCTTATGTGACTCCAATAACATGTATATATACACCACAGGCATGAAATCTCTGAGAATATCTTCCATTAATTTCCATTATTCCCCACCGTCAGTCAGGGGAATAATTTCCTTTTTTCTCTTTCACGCGTTTACTGCCAGCTGAAACTCTCAAATACGTTAGATACATGTTTTAGATCGTGTCCAACTCTCTGTAGCCACACAAAACCTTCCAAAAATAACTTAAAAGAATCCCGAAAATATCTGCAACCCTTGTTTCACTCAAATCCACATGATTTTCCTTTTTTTGTCGAAATAAAACACGTTAACACCCCTGTTTAGATGTAACAGGGTGATATCAATCCACTTCCGCGATCAAATCTCACAAAATATTTCCCAAATCACTTCCAGAAAATTCGCAGTTTCAAAACTGCACTTTCCCGCCAAATTTCAGTTTATTTCGTGAATAAGATGGATGTCCCCCTATCCGGTCCTGGGGTGCCTTTAGCAAGTGGGGGTGTATTTAGTAATCTTTTGGGTGCCTTTAGAAAATTCTTTAGGTGCCTTTATAACTTTCCTTGGGTGTTTTTAACACTTCTTCTGGGTGCCTTTAGTAATTTCTCACAGGGGGTGCAAATACCGCTTTTTGAGCCAATTTTTCCGTAAAATTTTATTTCTCCAAAAACACCTACAAAGACATAAAATACCATTATAAGTACTGAGTACTAACAGAATAAACAATTGAGATCAAATCAGACACAAAAATGTGCCTATCAACAAGGGTTTGTTCGGCGTTGATAACAATCTAATCTAATCTAATCTAATTTATTCTAAAGATAAATCCTTATGCATTATTATTAATGTTTATTCCATTTTTATCTAGGATCATACCACAACGGTCCCGAAACTCAAACACCAAAGGGAGAGTTTTTGACCATTGGATAACGAGAGCTTACCGGTAGTAACCCTTGTACAGGCTTCGGGATTATGGCCTGCAATAGTCAATGCACAAAAGAAGTACGATGTGATTACAGTTTGCTCTTTCAGGGAGAGGTATTTTCCAGAGACAAATAATTTTCATCTTCTGGTAGGCAAGATGACTATCACTCCGGACGATGCTCTCCAAATTACAGGCTTGTACGTTGATGGAAAAGTCGTGCATGAGGGTTTCGACAACTCTCTTTCTTTTGAAGATCTTTTTAAGTTAACTGAAGAATGTATAGGATGGGACAAGATTGAAGCCCAAGAAGAGTTTGAGGTTGGAGCCAGAGAAAGTCCGAAGGGAAAGGATGAGTTCCACAACAGAAGGAAGAAGGATAAGAATGGTGCAATGGCTACGCATCCATGGCAAGAAAGATAAATTTGAGTCGTCTGAGGGTTAAGTTCCAAAATTCCAAGGATAGGGAGATGGATGCTGCAATGGTTAGACATACAACTACAACTTACTTGTTGTACGCACTTGGCACCATCATTTTCCCCGATCTTACGGGTGACAGGGTGAACGCTTGCTATCTACAGCCCTTGCAACATCTCAGTCTTGATCCGGAGTTGAACAAGGTAGAAGAGTATTCGTGGGGAACTTCCACCCTTTATTTCTTACTTGAGAGTCTTGGTAAAGCTTCAAGGTGGAACCAAACACAAATTACGGGAGATGTTGGCCTTCTCCAGGTAATTTTTGTTTTACTATTTCCAATATTTGTTCAGTTTTTAAATTGATTGTGTTTAATATAACTATCTTTGTTATGCATTCATGGGTTTACGACCATTTTCCTACATTGACGAGACTAACGGAGGATAAGCAATGGCGTTTCCCTACTCCAACATGAAGCAAATATCCATTCTCAAGAAATCAGGAGAAGGGCAAAGAGGGTAAGATGGTTCAGATGAGGGGTCAATTGGACGCTCTGAAAACTAAAGATGTGGAGTTTGACCCGTACCTCAGGCTTGATGAAAATGGTCATGATGCTCGTGAATTTACGAATGCATCGACCTACAACAGACCACTCTTTCATCCAACATGGTACGTCATTTATAACCCTCGTAGAACACTCCATCAAATTGGAGTTGTGTAGAGAATTATTCGCGATGAGGAGGAACACTTTAAAGTGGACAAAGTAAACTCTAGGATCTTAGTTAATAATGTTAGATTGGTCGACAACCCTGTCCCGTCTGTCGACGATTGGAAAACTCGCATTCGAGCCCCCTACCAAGTTGATATTAGTGGGTATGAACACTTTCGTGGCACAAAACTAGTCGAGGATAACTACTTGACTTGGGTTAACAACTGGGGTCATCCTTATGTGCTCAATATGGATGCGGAAGCGATAGCATATTTTGACAATATTGTGGATCATCCGAGTTCCTCGAAGGGAGCAAGTTATTGGAAGAAGAGATTTCTTATGGTGGTACGTACATATACTATTTTATTTCTTACTTTGGTTTTTCAAATTTTATATAATTATTTAAAATTTGGACAATTTTAATTCCAAAATAGACCGAGCGAGCTAAGTGGTTGGTGAAGGACATGAGCGGTTGCATTTATGGTGGTAAAGTGTTGAGGGTTGACGCACAAAGACGATTGCGAGGTAAGATTGAAAAACTACCTGACCCTAACTCTACACATCTTTATCGGTACAACGATGATGAAGAGACGAGGGGTTCCAAGAGAGACAGGTCTGAATCCGATAACATTGAAACACTTACTCGTACTCCCACTGGTTCTTCATCTAACGGAGGTTCAGTGAAGAGATTTTTCAAAATCAACCTCAAGGTAAAGGTCGAGGTGGTAAACCAAAAGGAAAATGCCTAGGTTGGATTTTTTTCTTATGTTGTTGCGGATATGGATATTTAGTATTTTGTTTAGTTTATGGATTTATGGTTTTATGGGTATTTAGGTATGTTTGAATTTACAGAGTTAATGGATTTGAAGGATATCTATAGTTATTGATATAAATTTAACTTGAATGAATGATTATTGATTTTCTTATTGTGTCATTCCAAATACACCGAAAAAAATCACAAAACTTGGAAAAAATAGAAATTCAGTGTCACTTACAGCTAGGTCGAGTAATTGAAAAGCTAGCCGAAAGTATAATTTTGTTTAAATATGTCAGTTTTACGGCTAGCTTCAGCTTCAAAGATGGCTGTATGTGACCCTGAGTTCATTTTACGACCAACAAAACTAGACGTAAAACTATGTATCCGCCAATTTATATCAGTTTTACAGTTGGGAATATTATAAAACCCAACCATAAAAACCTTAAGGAGTAGTCTACGACTACAGTTTTACACTTATCTAGCCGTAGGTGACCCTGAGTTTTCTAATACAGCTAGGTTTTAACACTGACCTAGCCTTAATTGACCCTGAGTTTTTTACTACTGCTGGGTTTTAACACTTACCTAGTTGTAAGTGACCCTAAGTTTTTTACTATAGCTAGGTTTGTGAATATACCTAACCGTAATTTCCCATGAGGCTTGTTTGGTTTTATAATTCGTAAAATCATTTCATTGATTACAATAAAAGCATACATCAATGAAATAGAATAGATTTTTCATAGCGTTACATTAAAGGAAAAGGCATAAATCTTTTAAAGTGTTACAGTAAAGGAAGAACTAAAGGAAATGAAATAGAACAAATCATTAAATCACACTTAAACACTTAATCATATAGGTTGAAAACATAAGTACTTTCTTCCAAAATACGATAGCAACTCTCATGCTTAAATTTTTTTCCATGGATAGTTTCATATCTGTCGAGAGCCATCACCCCCTGAAAAAACAAATCAATTATAAGTTTGTATGTTTTAATACTATTTTTGATGAACGACTTATTGATTGACATACTTATTCTTGTCACACTGGATTTGGTGGGATGAGCTTCCTTTACAACTTTCATTTATTGTTTCAAAGCTTCCAATTGTTGAAATAGCTTCTCGGACCTTTTCTTAATGAGTTTGAGCGTCATATCATTACAATTTCTGTCTAATCCCACAAAAATCATAAACATACGGTTCCACCAAGAATCGGATGTCTGTTTCATGTTAATGTCTTGATTAACGTCTTGGTTATTTTGGGTAATGTACGCTCTATCCTAGTCGTGCTTTGTGATCGTAACCCACGCTCTAACAATGATAACATCTTCATCGGTAGTGTATGGAGTAACCATATTTAGTGCTTGAAACAGACGTGTGAGAATGAGTTGGAAAGGGATGTGTGAGAATGAGAATGAGTATGAAATGAAAGGGACAAGTGAGAATGATATGAAAGTGAAAGGGACATGTTTCCTTTTATAGGCTTTAATTACCCAACGACTAGTTTTTCAAAGAAAAAAGTCGTTGGGTGAGTCAGTCAAATTCAAAATTCGCAATAACTGCTTCCAGTTTGACTTACGGCTGGATCGAGCACACAAGTCAACCGTAGACAACTCTAGTTTGTTTTACGGATGAGTTTAATAAAAAATCTGAACGTAAATGTAGTCTACAGCTGGGTCGATGACCACAAACCTAACCGTATAAACCATCATACGACTAGGTTTTATCCATTACCCAGCCGTAATTCTTGTTTACGTCTGGGAGTTCATATTTTTTCAGCCGTAGGTTGGATTTGATTTTGATTATCAAATCGTATCAGAAATCTAATCAATCATTAATCTCAATTACTAATTAACTTAATTAACACTAATTAATTTAGGGACAGTCTAGATATAATACAAAAATACTAAAATAAGGGTTTTTTGGAGTTGGATTCAAGATGACCCTATTTTGTCATCTTGTAAGCCCCAATGAACCAAGATGGGCAGCCCCAATAATAGGGTTCATGATATCATAAGGGGTTATTGAGTTTACTAACATCATGTTTTTTTTTGGATCAGACTCATCTAGATCTGACTGAAATCACCTGACCCATCTGGATCTCACTCAATATGTTTGAATTTTGAGTCAGATCTGACTCATCTGACTCAAAATATCTGACTCAAAAATATGTAAGTCAGTGGTTTGGTCAAATGAATCAGGGTTATTTTCATACCTGACTCAAAAGGATATAAACTAGAAATTAAATTTACTTAAAATAAAAAACAAACGGTCTAATATTTGATTTGAGCCGAGTCAAGAGACCGAATCAGATTCAGATAGGGAGTCCCCAAAAAACAAACACGGTGTTAGTACTACATAATAACCCAATTCTGTCACCTCGTCAGCTCACAAAGTTTACTTGATATAGCTTGGTTTCTTCTGTATACGGTAAACGTGGACCAAAAAATATTGGATTTTGCACAACGTACAAAAGTGGAATGGAAAGCTGGGAATATCCAGAAAACTCGATTCGAAGAAATTAAACCCTAATTTCATTCATTCCTTCGGTTAAACTCTCATTATCGTCCCTTTTTTGTATTCCCTTTTAAGAAATCAAAACCCCAATTCCCATTTTAATTTTCAGCTCAAGTAAATTTTGATTCAAAGAAAACGATGTCGGCTCGACTACTTAGAAAAGTCTTGCAAGAGCAAGAAGAACTAAAGAGGCAAGAAAACGAAGTAGTAGAAGAAGTTGATTCTGATTCCCCTGTTACAAATCCTCCTCGAAACCCTTTTGATCTTCTTAATGAAGAGGTTAGTTGACTGGTTTCTGATTAAACCTTTATTAATTTGAATAATCTGAATATTGATTTTGAAATTAAGCTGGTTTTCTTACACACGATTGTTGTTAATATATAGAAATATGATTGTTGTGAGAATCCTGCTATTTTAACATTATTGAAAACTTTGTTGTTGTTGCTGTTTAAGAGTAGGTTAGTGAATGCGGGTATTGAGAAATTTTCTTAGTGGACACAATAAGAGAACCCTAATTGGCTAATTGAATAAGTAACTCTGGAACACCCATTCAAAGATGACACGAGAGAGAATGTTAGTAACTAAGCCACAGCTAGATTGTATGTATTTGTGTTCTTTTTTGTTCTGGAGACGTTGAAAGTGAAGTAAATGTGTGACGCCAAAATCAAACTAATTGGGATAGTTAATTTTAGATCCCATTATTACTAGATGCAAAAAAATGCGTGTTACTAAATCCCAAACTAAAATTATATATACATCAACTTTGTGGTAGGAAGATGAGATTGAAGTAGATGTTGAGGCAGAAGATGCTTATGAAGAAAAATTTGAAAAAGCATCTGTAAAGAAGGCTGGAGCTTCTGCATTATCTAAGAGCAAATCAAAGAAGAAAAAGAAAAAAAGCAAGGAGAACTCTAATAAAGCAGTTGATGAGGATTTTGAATGTTTGAACATCGGTTTGGAGTCTTCTAGTCAAAACTCTTGCAAATTTCAGGACCAACAAATGAGCCAGGGTACGTCATCTGTATTAGTAGTGGATCCCAAATGTCTAAAGCCTGAGAATGAGTTGCGAAGGATATTTGGGTCTGATGTTGTGAGGTCATTTGAGAAAGATAAAAAAGGTGGCAGTTCAAGGCAAATGCGTGGTGGAAGACGTGGAGGTCATAATACTAGAAAGACTTATCTTGTTTCTCCATTAGAGCATTGGCCTCGATGGGACGGATCTATGTCTATGGAACGTCTGGAAACTAAGGATGGAAAGCACTATTTCAAGTAAGATCTCATGCACTACTTGTCTGCTGTATAATTTTTGCAAAACAATTAGTTTGGCATCTTGTAGCCATGGATTGTCGTGAAATATTAGATGGAAAACAAAAGTAGCCCAATTTGCTGTAGTAAGGTTTATGCTTCTTTTAGCTACTAGGATATCATTGAGAAGCTAAAATTTCCACTTTCTTCCTCTTCTTTTATGCAATCAGTCTTTTGTTGAACCATGTGGAACATTTGTAACGCAACAGGAAACAACTAGGAAAACAACTAAACGTTGTTTTCTAAGAACACCGATAGTTGGAGAAGAAACTTCTCTCTTTTTTTTTTTATTAATAATGAAAGAAAAGAATATGACTTAATAGGCAGTGCTAAGGTGCCTATTTATTGAAACACTTAAATAATAAAATACTACTAGAACTAGGAAATCTAAACCTAATATAGAATCCTTAAACAACAAGAAAACCTAAAACTATTAGAAACAAAACTAGAAAATATTATCATTACTCGTGTCCTACGTCGGTCCCTCCCATTTGAGAAGAACTCGTCCTCGAGTTATCAACAGGAAAACGCTCTTTGCGCAAGAAAACCATCACTTGATCACCTTCCTTACTTCCTTGAGAGCTAAAACTATTTTTCATGAATGAAATAGAGTTTTGAGTGAGCTGTTTTCCGCGAGATCCATTTTCTGCATCCTCTTTTGTACAGTCAGATTTTTCATGGTCATCATCAGAGTCTAAGCTAACTTCATCAGTATCAGTGTCTCCACTAGCTGACTTGTTATCACTTTCCCCCACTTTTTGTGTTTCAGAGTGGTCGGGTAATTCTTTTTGTGATCTTAAACGAACATTAGCTACTTTATCTGCATAGAAGGTAGCTCATTAAGAGGGTCATCAGAAATAATATCATTAAAACCCACTAGTAGCTGATGTATGGTTTCTGGAATCTCTGGCTTCGGCTCCTCACACAATAAGATTGATTTCAAAACCATAACATGCATTTCACCCACTTCTTTACACTCGGCCTCAAAATCATCCCCAGAGTCTGCAATTGTCAAGAAAGAAGTACTCTCCACTTTGGAAGTTTTGGGACTATCCCACACCTTAGGACTCAAGACAATCTTGTGACCCTTCCACGCAAAGGAATAAACATTCTCTTTACCTCAATATGTGCTGTCTACATCAAATTGCCACGGCCTACCCAATAACACATGACTAGCATCCATATCTACCACATCAAATAACAATTCTTCGCAGTAAAACCTTTCCGATGGACAAAGTAACACAACATACCTCACTCACTTCTTCTAACGGACCCTTCTTAATCCAACCAATCTTATAAGGAGACTCCCGCTTCTGTGTTGGTAACTTCAGATATTGTACCAACTTCTGAGATATGAGGTTTTCACTACTGCCATTGTCGACTATTAACTTGCATACTGTCTTCTTGATTGAGCAAAAAGATCGAAAGATCTTATGTCGCTGCGTGGAAAAATCCTGTTTGGGTGCCAACAATACCTCTCTCTCCACTACACATTTAGCATGTTCTCCGTCCTCTTCTGCCCAATCTTCGTCTTCGAATCCCTCTTCACCTTGCTCTTCTGTTTCATCTAGACCGCCTTCTATCCCGTCAACCATGTGTACTGTCCTACCCTTCCATCTGGACACCTGTTAGACGTATGTCTTGGTTTACGACATTTGTAGCAAATCAAAGGTGTAAGTTGTGCATAAGGATTGGTACTCCCCTGAGCTTCCTTCTGAATAACAGTGGATGGCTTAGTTCCTGGTGTACTACTTCATCACGTGTCGGCACAGAACCTTGAGTAGTTTGAGTAGATTGAGTCGAAGATGCATTCTGACTATACGATGAGGGTGACCCAACACGATTAGACTGCCTAAAAGGTTGAATTGTCCGCTCTGTCGTCTCTGCCTTCAAAGCCATATTATGTGCCTCATCAACACTCCATACTTGCAACCCGATTCTCTCCCTCAACGAAGGTCTCAAACCGTTCAGATAACGCACAACACGTTGAGTTTCAGTTTCCATTAGATTGTTTCGAGCAGAAAGTCTATTGAATTCTGAAGTATAATCAAAGACGGATCGATTACCTTGGTAACAATTCTGATATAATTGGAACAAATATTGTTCATAATCTGGAGGAAGGAATCTGCCCATCATCAACTTCTTCATCTTTCTCCAACTCCTGACAGCATCTTTACCTTGTCTCCTTCTATTAGTTTGTAACTGATCCCACCATACCGTTGCGGAAGACTTTAGTTTATATGCAACCAGCTTCACCATCCTGTCTTCACCATCCTGTCTTCACCTATCTCCATCATCTCAAAGAACCTTTTCGACTTCAGACAACCAATCGAGAAACTCTTCAATTTGAAGGTTCCCATTAAAAGCAGGCAGATCCGCTTTAAACCGATACTCATCCTCAGGTCTTCTTTGATGATTCCCTTGGTTACCTCTGTACTCATCGTCCGAATCAGATTCATCTGCGTTAGCATGCGCTTGGAGATTATCCGGTACTCGACCTCTTCCTCTGCCACCGCCTCTACCTCTACCTCTTGCTGGGTTAGCCCTAGGATGTTCTTCTCTGATTAGCCGGTTTTCTGGATTCAGAACTTCGTTCGGATTCCGTAAGGTGGCCAAGTTAGTTGCGATTTGATTCAACGTCTGTTGAATCTCATCGAACCTCAATGTATGAGTGTTGATTGCATTCCAGATTGCCTCAACACCTACAACACCCGCACCGTCATTAGGGATTGGGTTTACGTTGTGTCCCCCGCCGTTTACCATTAGATCAAACCCTCGAATTCAAGGTTAGGCTCTGATACCAACTAACGCAGCAGTAAACAACTAGGAAAACAACTAAACGTTGTTTTCTAAGAACACCGATAATTGGAGAAGAAACTTCTCTCTTTTTTTTTTTAATGAAAGAAAAGAATATGACTTAATAGGCAGTGCACAAGGAAACCTAAAACTATTAGAAACAAAACTAGGAAATATTATCATTCCTCGTGTCCTACGTCAAGTGTCCTACGTCAAGTGTTGTTACCTCGAATTTTTCCTCCTTTAATAACATATAACGTTCTGAAATGTGTATAATTGCCTACAGATATGTACATTCGTCTTCCTATAGCCAAGCTCAAAAAACATTTCAAGTTGCCAAAGAAATGCATGACCTTAATGGTATAGCAAGTATCCTACAGTACTACCCTTATCACGTAGAGTCCCTCATTACTTTAGCTGAGGTGTTAAAGTTCTCTGGAGAACTAGATCAATCTGCTGATGCTATAGCAAAGTGTTTATTTGCATTGGAATGTTCATGGCATCCTCAATTCAGCCCCTTGCAAGCAAATTGCCAGTTGAAGTACATTCATGATACAAATAAGCCAATATTCTCAGTGCTTTTCACTCACATGCTAAACATGAACAGACGAGGTTGTCATCGTTCAGCTCTTGAAGTCTGCAAGCTGTTACTTTCACTTGATTCTGATGATCCAAAGGGGGCAATGTTTTGCATTGACTATTTCTCTCTTAGGGCAGAGGAGTACTCATGGTTAGAGCGATTCTCTGAGGAATATATAAGTGATAACTCCCTTTGGTTGTACCCAAACTTCTCATATTCTCTTGCCATTTGTCGCTTCTATCTTGAGAGCGAATCTTGCTCAAAAATTTCTGCCACGGATTCTGAAAAGGCTACCCCCAATGATCTTATGAAGCAAGCTTTGATGCTTCATCCTTTGGTCTTGAAGAAATTAGTCGCAAAGGCACCTTTGAAGGATGCTGCCTGGACAAAGATACTCCAGCACCCATTCTTCGGATCAGCTCAGGCCGGTGGCCCTTCTCTCGAGCACCTGATTAATATATACGTAGAAAGGAGTTACATAATGTGGAGATTACCTGAATTGCAGAAATTGCTAAGAGATGCTGCTGATAATGTAATCACAAGCTTAGATCGCAGTGAAAGTGATGCGAGAGACTGGGCCTGTGTGAGGAAAGAAACCTTCTCTTCAGACAAAAATGAGTAGGTTTTCCTTCTATACTTTACACACAATAGGGAAGTGCTCTAATCTTTCAAGTCAGGCTCATACTTGTTGCTTAATTTTATAGGTATTCTCATTTATTGGTCTCGGATTTCTCGGATTCGGTCCCACAATTGCCACCTGAGGAGCTGCGGAACTTGATGCAAGATCCTCATATGGCTCACGGTATGCCGAATGTAGCACATATTCCACCTGAGGAGCTGCAGAACTTTCTGGAAGACCCACACATGGCACAGGCTGTTATTCAGCATATGGACCCTGCTGTGATTCTTGAGGCTGTAGCACATGTTCCCCGTGATGTTCATAATCGACATCCGGTAGTGGTCTTATTGGAGTCTATCCTACCATGGATGGATTATGGAGCTGCCCATGGCGATAACCAGGACCATGGTCATGACCAGGGCAATGAACACTAATTGCCTTGGTAGTGTGTTGCTAATATTGGCCTGAGTTAAACTACTTTTGTGAAACCTATAATTCATTCGGTGTTTTAGTTATGTTTAAGGTCGAGCACAAGCAAAGTGCAGAGACACCTTTTTGTTGAGCACAAGCAAAGTTGTTAATTCCTGTTTATTTACTCTTTACAGTTTGTTTGTTTTTTCTTTCTTTTTTTTTTCTTTTTCTTTTTCTGAAACAAAAAACACCATCAACTTCAAATACTTTGTACAAAGAGTTCGAAGCTTTGGTTCCCTTATAAGAGACAAGAGAAAGGGTGAAAGGCCAAGAGTCGGACCAACCAACGATTTAACAGGGGCCAAAACATCTGAACAATTCTGACTGGCAGAACTGGAGACCCCATTAACGAAGTCCACCAATGGAAAGTTGCAAATGGGCTAGTCCTATTTCTGACATTATGTTGAAAATACAATTTGGCCATTAAACGACTGAGGTTGGACAGCACGTCAGATAGTACTCTCACATGTTAAAAGTTAGGATGCATTTTGAAGAATTTTTTGCCACTGTCGTATGGTTTATTTGGAAATTAAGGTGTGACAGATGCTTCCAAAAAGTAGACCTCGACTATTCAGCCCAATGAAAGCGGTTAAACCTCACTTGATCTCAAGATTCTCAAATAGGCCTTCAAGCACAAAGACAACGGGGAACAGATGTCGGATTTAAAATACAAACTGCAGGTGTGGGTCTGATATATTATAATCATACATGCAACGTTAGAGATAGGCTTGGCAGGCGGGTGCAGTAGCAGTAGCAGTAGCAGGGACCATATAGGCAAAAAGTTCAAATCTTAGAGAAGTCGACCTGGACCATAAGGAAATTTTAAAGCAACTAAGTTTTCCTCTAGCCAGACATTTCTTAAATGCTGTAATCACTAATCAGAGGAAGAATTGCATGCCTTCACAGTGTTGACACCCTGTTTTCAGACATTATGTAGCTATTACAGGTTTTAGGCCCTGTTAGTAATGAAGTTAAGTATTTTTCAAAATAAAATAACTAATCCAACAAAAGTCAAAGAAACGAGTAGTTCATCACTCCATATGAAACAAAATTCCTCATGAGGACAATGATTAGCACTTGAACCAATCTGGATGATTAAAGGGCACATTCATGAATATTCTTGGCTTCCAATGTTCACCCCTTGGTTTTACAAAGCTTTTTCTTTTTCTTTTTGTTTGTATTTCTTTTTGCTGGATTCTTCTCCATCTCCAGTTTCATTGCAAGGATATTCTTTGCTTCAGCACTGTTAGGGTCCTCAGGTAGAGTAGTGTAGTAGAATTTCTTATGGGAACCAACCTGGTGGCACAACAGCTTCAGCATATTCCTTCCTCTCATCCATTTCAGCAAAAGCTTCATGTGTGTTTTACTGTTAATCCCATCTACAGCAGCTTCCTGCTATAACAAAGTCGATTTGGTTAGAATAAAACATGCTCAAATCCTGTTACATGAACATGGTAACATATAAGGGAAAAGAATGGTCCTTATGTTTACCTGAAGTAAAAAGGTATGTATATAACTATGTATTCTACCTGATGTTAAACTAATTAAAGCTTTTATAAGAATTCAATAAAGCTTTGGAATTGTACATAGCAGTGTGCAATGACTCAGTGAACCGGTGGAGACCCCTCCGCATTTTAAGAAGCTTAAGGTGATCTAACTAAGTTCTGAATCATTTTATTTGGATGAATAAGAGCAACCTAAACCTGCTTCTCTCTACAAAAATATCTATACACAAAATTAATAATATCGGCATGAAAAGTAACAGTATGGACAGAAAAGCAAGGATAGTGTCAAGTGATGACCGAAAAACTTGGAGATCTCAAGAAGGACAGGAGCTCCTACTGCGATGGACATTTTATTACTTCAGCGTTCAACCACTGACAAATTCCCTAATTAAAGAAGTAAAAAAAATAAATGAAAAGGATATATACATCAACAAAAAAAAAAAGATAACAAGATGTGAAAACTGCCACAAATCCGTAAAAGTGTACCAAATCGAGAAAAGACTATACGGCAATGGAAGACTCTTGGTGGACAATAAAGTTCGCATTTGTACAAGTGGATTCTGCAGTCTGCAGAATTGGAGAAAGTTCAAGTATCCCAACAACTCATTTTCTAATACAAACAAATAAACAAACTTTTGAGGTTTGTTCTAGCATTGTTCAGTATATAAATATTTTCAGTTCATGGAAATCCAATAAAGACTTTTTTCTGGTCTAGATTTGAAATGCAATCTGTGCTCAAGGAATGTAATACCATTTGGTATTAAACTCGAATACTACTGTACCTTTCAACTATTTCAGCATTTACAATGCTATATTACTAAGGACTGTAATACCATTTGGTATTAAACTCTAATACTACTGTACCTTCCAACTACTTCAGCATTTACAATGCTATATTTACCTCTTACTACACTCCTAACAATAAGTGGAAACTAAATCATTTTGAAAGAACTCACCATGTTTTACCTGTGACTAGAATTCATGAGATATGGGTACGACCCATAATTCTAAATGAAACGAATCAATTCAACAAGGTTAGGCACTGGAGAATCAAAATTTCCTTCATTTTATCTAATTGCCAGATAATGCATCTTCCCAAGTATAGCAAGTTTACATCGAAATACCACGTCATAGATGATTTCACGTTACCTGAGCTGGCTAAATCAGTGAACATCCAAAGAAAACATAGCAATGAGAAAAATATTTGGAGCTTTTGTTGTTGGGTTTAATTCTAATGAATCCCAGATTCCAAGATTAAATTAAATTGATCTAATAAAAGTGAAGATAGACACAAATCGAACATCCAATTGTGAACAAGAAATAAGTAAAAGAGCTAATTATTCTGTTCCTCCCAAAAAAAGCCTAGTTAACACAAAGTACAATACAATTCTAGAGAGAGAGTACCTGGGCATGGGACCAAGTGCTGGAGATATTGAGGGGACCGTGATTTTTAATAACTTGATAAAGATTCTGAGGAATAGCAGCTGCCTCTGGTAATGGTACTTTAGGGTTTATCCTTCTCACATCTTCTGTTCTCTTTTTTGAAAAATACCTTACCATTTGAGTAATCACTCCTCCTTCTCCTCCTCCCCCACCATTACTAACTCTGCTGAACCGTGAAAACATTTCTCTCAATACAAATCTAACTAACAATCTCTGTCAGATGAGTTGAGATTGAAATCTGCAATGCAACTTTAAAAGTGTGACAGTGATGAGAGACTGGTGAAGGTTTATGATGTAAAATTTACTAATCACACCCACCGTTTTCACTTTTAACACCCCCAGTTGTCCGTTAGATGTGTAAACCATCCTCGGAAATGGTCACACATAATCAACTCCATGATGAAGAGCTGCTGAAATTTGCGAATGCGACAATGTAGAATTCAACCCCAAGTTGATGTTGTGTCAAAAGACTCAAAACATTGCTCTGTGAGCTGATCAAAAAAAGAAAAAAAATTGCTTTGTGAAGTTCCGAGCTTAAATTTAAGGTAGTAGAAATAAACAAACACTATTTCCCAACGATTTAAAGTTTATAAATATCTGTAGTATGATTTGAAAGATATATTATTTTTAAATTTTATTATTTTAAAAGTATAACTAAAAAATATCTAAAAATATATTATTTTTTGTTTTTATTGCTTTAAGAATTGTGTAAACTTAAAATAACTCGATTTATAAGGAAAGGAAAGAGTATAATTCTGAAAATCTTCAGTGACACATAGTCATTCAGTTATTTGCGTTATACCTAAGTGATGACCAAAGCTAGAAAGAAAGAAAAAGTTCTCGGGTTGCCTTATAGTTGGACTGTTTGACAGTCAGCTCAAGCAACATCAGTATGTCTAAAGACAATGGAGAAACAAAATCTTCTTACACTCCTTGAATCAGCTTTTCTACAACTAAATACTTGAACACTAAATTCCTAGAAACAATTAACAATCATCCATTCTTTTCTTTCATTTGATCTTTGCAAACTTACAGTGAACAGCAGCACTACAAACATTTTATATTCACTGCGTATATGCAAGCTCAAACAAGTGAAACTTAACGTCGTAGTTTTACATGCTTTAGTTTTCTCATTTTTCATTACCTTCATTTCCATTAGATAGGGATGAAGACGTCAAAGCACAACCTTTTGTTTCTCCATCCTCAACTTCGTTTTTCTTCTTCAGAGCCAACATAACTAGTAGCACCAACAATGGATAACTGATGGTGGTGAGAGACCAATTTATAATCAACTGTCCTAGCAAGGAGACTCCGTGTACATCAGTTTGCCATGCAGCTGCACCTCCAGCACTCTGAATTCCTTTATAGAACCCAACATACCTACATTACGGATAATAAAAACTAGTCAACACTTGTAGGTAGATACAACAGACAGACCATGACCATAAAAACTAGACCAGCAAAACTAAGAAGACTTTCTAATTTCTCTCGCCAACAGTTCGAAGTTCGAACAAGTGAGGCTTAACCTTAAACATGATATAAACTTGATAAATCTGATGGATATGGGGACGGCTTGATGAAACTGAGAAATTGAAAGAGGTTTAGTGATCAAGAATGGAGCACTTTGCCATTAAAACTCAAGAACTTTAATACAGAAAGTTTCAGAAACAACACACAAGATTCATTGCTTTCTTCTGACTTTATACAGGATGTTAACGTACACTTTCTGTTAGCATTTAATGCTGCTAACGTTAACATCCTAACAGACAATATACACTAACGTATACATTGCTAGCTGTACTAATTGGTAACCTACACTCGGTGTAAGTGAGGTGTAAGAATAGTTGATTTCTGATATTTCTGACAGAACTACTTCTGTCTATTACTGCCCCTCAAACTGAATTGTGCAGGCAGAGACTGTACATTTAGTTTTATCCCTTAGATGAATGAATCTAGACCCTGAGAAGCCTTTGGTAAAGATATCAGCTGTTTGATCTTCAGTGGATATGTACCTGACTTGCAATGAGTTTGAAGAAACTAATTCTTTGACAAAATTATAATCAACATAGAGGTGTTTCCTTCTTGTGTGAAACACTGGGTTTTTGGTGTAGGAGATTGCACTTACATTGTCACACAGTATACTAGGTACTGTTGGTAAATGCACATCCATTTCTATCAGTAACTTCTGTAGCCATTGTATTTCAGCAGCTGTGTTAGCTAGACTTCTATATTCAGCCTCTGTGGATGACCTTGCAACAGTTGCCTGTCTCTTGCTTGACCATGAGACTGGATTGGAGCCAATGAAAATGGAATAA